>JBAIZZ010000011.1:759887-828904 GCA_037355905.1 Heliconius aoede
AAAAAAATATAGCAGGAATACTATCTATCACTTACAAAGAGGGATAAAACAAGCTGAATTTAAAAGTCATCGTTCAAATTCATGACAGCTTTGTGCAACTTGACAGGGTGGCCTTCTGGCAGGCCGCAAGTGAGGCGGCAACTTTTTTTTATTTCTGATAGTTATCATAATTTCTTATTTTACGCTCGTTACCCTTAGGCCTTAGCACCTACGTGTTTTTACAAACAAAGGTAATTATTAGAAATGCACCATGTTATCACAATAAACAGTTAGATCCAGTGCTCGGCGATAGTATTAACGAAATAATACAAAAAAGTATAATGTTTTGTTTATACCTTAATTAAGACTAATTATAGATTAAAAAACGAACTTTTAAAAAATATATTTTTGTAAAAAATAAATACTTTTTAAAAAATTAAAATTTTATAATAAAAAAGATACCCATGTCCAAAAATTTCACAACACATTTGTACCCACATATTATCGTATCGTATTATCGTTTCAGTCAAAATATTAATATGAAAAAAAAACATCTAAAAAGGCATATTGTGCTTATTCATAAATACATTTAACTGTGCGACTTTTCAACATAAAGTGTACAAAGGGAAGTAACCGCAAACGTTTTCTATTCATTGATGGTTCCGCATAATCATTTACTGAAAGCGACTGTCAGTCAAGTGTCAAAATATCACCCGATGTTTTGATGAATTTGGCTATTGCCATAACATCATTTGACATGGTCACAGATTATCCTCAAAACTGTGAATTCTTACTCGCCGCAACTACAACTCTGAAATCTTTGCAGGAACGTTGTGGACCACGCGGTGATCAAAGCGAAGTAGTTTGGTGATTATTCTTGTTGTAGTCTTTGAGTAAATGATCAAAATACGTCCTTTAGAGTGAAGCTGTGGATCATTAACCGTGATTAACCTAACCCAACGTGTGCCGTTTAAACGGAAAATTTCCCAAAATTTTCGCTATAATTTCGCTAACCGCATCTTGGTCCTCATCCACTTCCACGGGTTGGCTGGAAGAGATCTCTTATAGAGATAAGCCCGCCATTGCGAACCACTTTTACTATTTGTATTGTTACTCTTTATTTTTTTATATGCAATAAAGAATATATAATATAAATTTTGCACAACTTACCATCGCTTAGCTCCATGCGCCGTGCACAGCATGTGGGGGATCCTAGGTATTACTTATTTTATTGAATCCTAGTTATTACTAGTTTATTGAATTATCCATGTGTTTGTATCTACAATATTCAAAGATCCGTAAAAATTACTATGGTAAGTCTTGTCTATATTTATTTTTTTCTATATTTTCCATATCTAGTCTCGTCTATATATAAAACCTCGAGGTACAATACGAGTATAATATTATTAGTAACTATTAATTGTGCAAATTACTACAACTCATAGTAATTATGATATCGCTTTCGAAAACACAATGAAATTGAGCTTAAAAGCTACTGTCTAAATAGAGAAAAACGTCGACGTTTCACCATTAATTAGGAGTACGGCTCACGTGGTCCGCGTGAGCGCAGCAGCGAGCGGCATCCACCAAATTATAGACAAATCTGAGAGTGGTATTATTTTTTCAACGCGTCCGGGTGAGAAGTGCGTGATTGAGGGCCGGTACGAGATTACAGAGCAGAGACACGCCACCAGCCGCGCTCTCACCCACTTACAACCATTATTTAGGCCGTAATAAAGTGCTAGTCTTGTAATTATTACCACCCAAGTAAATTCAAAACTATATCGAGAAATAAAACAAACGATTTGGAGTTCATATTTCTCATACAGTGTTTTATTATTTCAAGACAATTAGTTAATGAATTTAATTTTGTTTCCATATTTTTTTTACAATATTCATTATTTAACGCAGGGGCGCAAGCGCGTGAGTGTAAAGGCAAAAGATAGTGGATTCGATTTCCACTCCAAGAATTGAAATACTAAAATATTTTCATGGTCTGGTGTTGAGTAGAATTCCACCACTCAACAAGAAATTTCTCCAAACTTTGACGGAAAATGGAGAATAGAAGTGTCATAAAACTAAGTTCCCAGACTCTCTCTGCCTACTCTACTATGCACGGGTTACAGCAGGAAGTATCTGATTGGGAACGGAGTGTCTCAACACTAGGTTTCCAGCTTCTCTCTGCCTACTCTACTACGTGAGGTATACAGAGTGAAGCTAAAAAACAGGAATCCTAGTAAGTAGACACAAGCATTTTCGCATAATTTATAATTTTATCCTTTGCATAATAGTTTTTTTTTTTATTAAAAAAAAATGTTTTATTTCTATAAAATGTTATACAGTTGACAGTATATAGTAATTTGTTACAAAATATGAGTAACAGATTAATACGATCTTAATATGTGTTTGAGCGCCCGGAGCGGTTCTCCTGATTACAGGGCGGCGGCGGAGCTCGAGCCACCCTACACTCAACTTATGCTCTCGCAATTTTATTCAAAATAACACATTAAAAAAGAGGTTTTCGACGCACTATAAATGAATATTGATAATTTGAGTACGAAATGTTAATTTATCTTATTTCTGGAAGTTATTGTAATTATTAGATATTTTATTTCATAAATGTATATAATACTAGTTATCATGTTTCATAAAATTAATAATATATCCTTAGAATTAGGAAAAGTTTTACAATTACAACGAAGTCAATATTTGGTACATATATATGAACTAAGTTTATGGATTTAATATTCAGCAAAAAAAAAGCAATTAATAGATAAACGATTCTATCTAAAAGTTATTTATAAATAAGAAGCAAACTGTGCAAACAAAATGACAATATGGTATTCTAAGCGAACGGTATCGTAGTATCTAAGGGTACACGTAGCTGAGCAGTTTGAATGCGGTTAAGCTTGCGACGTCCCCGCGGACTATCTGATAACGCTAGAGTACGATGACAGTTCGCAACCTCCCTGTCCCCAATGTTACATGACAATGTATAAAACATTTATTATGTACTAGAATATATACCCACTGCCAAATAAACTTATAAAAATGTAAAGATACGCTTGTTGTTTTGAATATTATTATTAACAGCATATCCACTTTACAGCAGTTTGTCGATTCATTCATAATTCATTAAAAATGTCAATTTTATATATTTTTTACGACTTTTTTATCCTTAACAACACGAATCTATACATATCATTATATTACTCGTAGGCATAATACTTATGTTTATAAGTTTAGTTCTCTTAATACAGTACCTTACAAAGGATTAGGTAGTATTGCAAAACAAAAGCTACAAACGCAAGGGGCCGGGAGGTAAATAGCCACGTCAGAGACGGTGCCCATCTGATAACGACTAATACGACGACAATTCGCAGCCTCCCGCTCTACAAATAAAGGACTACCTTCACATGAGCCGTGACTTTTAATCCATTCACGTAATACTTTTCAATTCACAGGGATGCTAGTATTTTTATTTTGAGGATTTTTTATACAATTTTGTAATACTAATTTAAAAAAAAAATTCAAATAAATCATAATTTTACTGTACATGTTACAACACAACACGTACAAAGTTATATATTATTATTATGTATTTTTTTTAAAATATTAATAAATGAAATTTTACCATAAATAATTATATTTAACTTTATTAAATGTAAAAACATACTACAGACTTGGTGTTAACAATTTCAAAGAAAATTTGACTTAACTAGCAACTGTTAACTTAATTACAGTAAATTAGAAAGACCTTCAAAATGATCCTGAATGTCATTAAGCGACAATATCAAACAATAATTTCTGAAAAAGCAATTATCATTACCCGGATAGAAGGGTGTGGGGCTATCGCATTAACATCATAAAGGGGTGAAGTTTGTCTGCGCGCCCCCGGGACACCCGTCGGCGACGAGACAGTTACATATTATGCAATAAAGAGCTGTTCTCGGGAAAGGAAGTGTGAAAATGAACAACATCAAGGGGTTATCTTGAATTACTCACTAAAAACTTATTGCTTAGTGTAGGCGAGGGTTTGCGGGGGTGTGCGGAGGTGTGCGGGGGTGTGCGGGGGTCGGGGGGCGGCAGAGCGGGTGGTGGATTTGCCGCGAACAGATAAGGGCACGCTATTGGGATCGCGTCGTTCTCATCCAATTACACGGTCGAGAGCGCGCGGCGAGGAACGCAGATAAAAAGCAAAGTTGCCTGATGCTGTCTCCGCGGGGATTGTCGCTCGCCTAACGTGTTCACCTACCGCCACCCGACCTACGAGTACATGCCATGCGCCTTTTATTATGCGAATTCTATATGTGCCAATGTTATAACGCCCTTTACACTTATTTATTTTAGATAATTAATTTATGGTGTAGTAAAGAAAACCTTTGGCTATAATATTGTACTATAGCTCCTCTATATTGTGCACAACACAAACACAAACATTTTTAAAAATATTAACATTTAACAGGATTTTTTTTATCATGTTATAAAAAATCGAGCTACAAGCAGCGAATTGACGAACAAAAGATAGAAATCAGAAGTGTTCAGAAGTTACAGAAAGCAATCTAAGTCAACGTGCGAAGGGAATTGCCAACCGAGCGACGTGGCCTTGCTGTTGATTCAATTAGAACAATTGCCGCGGGACGCTCCGGGATGCGACGCTTGTTCGCTCTGATTGCGATTTCAGAATGATACGAGCTCGACAGTTTTGCTGTTGTTTTGGATACATAGAGGAAGGATGGTTCCCTTCTTGGGCCTAATAGCAACGTAACCTAATAAATAACAGTGACATTTGTTTTCGGAACTAAGCCCCACCCTCTGTCACAACGGAACCCAATCCGACAGCGCGACCGCCGCCGTATGTAAATAGTTTACCGAAAGTCGCCGCTCGTCCATCACGCGTTGTCACATAAATTATGCCGCGGCGAATCCGCGGTCGAATCATTGTTTGACTTTTATCTTATTACGTATATCTCCTGATTTTGTTCGCGTCATATTTCTTTTGGCTTATCGGCTTTTATCTATCGTTTTGTAGCGCGTCTCGCTATCGATCACCCGGGCCTGGTCCCCGGCGGGCCGACAAATGTCTCTGTATGTTTTGAGTGGATTAAGCAAACTGTCGGTATCGCCCCGCGTCCGACGGCGCGCGGCGGTCGGTCGCTGGTGACTAATGCGGGCTTCAGCTTATTTGGAGCGCGTATTAACTTATTGTTGTTTATCTGATGATGCCCCTGTGATGCCTTTGAAAGGCTAAAATGCACCTCACCACGCTTCTTCCATTACTACTATTAACCTAAATGGTTAGGTTAAGTCAGTCATGATTCAACGTCTGCTTAAAATATAATTCAATATGTATAGCTGTAATCGCCAAAGTCACGCATTTGACATTCAAATATTAAAGTCAATAATTATGCAAATGCAATATTATAAATTGCACACAGACATTTACTTATGTCAACTTTCTTTAAAACGACACTTCCATTTATCTAAGAGCAAAATCAATGACCCAGTTAACGACGTTACGTATTTTGAAACGAGTGTAAACAGTAGTCGAGCCTCGGGTATCTCATCCGAAGATCAATTGACCACCATCATGGAACATACGATACCTCTCTCATTCTCCAAATCAAGTTAAATTAATGAAAACATCCACCCATAAAGAGTCGAACGCCTGCGCCTTCTTATGAATGAAATTCCAAGCTGCACGGATCCGAATCCTTTTTTATGATGATCATAAATTACGCGACCAATTTCCAGCGAGTGTCACAACGCGGATAAAGGAATCATTTTTATAATATCCTCAGCTCTTAACAAGGGTACAAATAATGCCCACGCACGTTCACGTGGCTATAAGTGTGGATCGGCGACCTGGTCACTGACTGCTAAACTGTTAGAATAAATAATGACCTGCCTTATTACCTGACGCTTCGGGTGGAGACTGTTGACTAACAAGCTTTTTGTCACGAGACAAATCATACCAAGATTTGTGCTATAATCTGCATGCATTTATTTCTTCGGGGCATTTGCATTTAATAATTATCACTTTGTTTCAATCTAAACACCAGTAACATGATTTAATAAAAACATGAATCTTAGAAGCCATCGTGGCGCAGGGCACAAGCGTGCGATTGTTAGCGCAACGGTTGTGGGTTCGATTTCCACTCGGGGAGCAGATGTGTCATATTGGGATAGGAATGTCTGAACACTAGGTTCCCAAGTTCTCTTCCATCTATGTGTGGAAGACATTGTAAAGCTGAAAAAAAAACAATCCTCTAAATTAGAAGTATCACAAATATAATCATCTCATCAGAGTGGATCTGACCCAAGTCGACTACCACTATAGCAATCTACATAACTAGCAAGAAATATATATTTATCAAGTATGGTATGATTTTAGGGAATGATTTACAAGCCAAAACAAATCATTGTTGATTTTACAAAATTTATTTAAATATGTCGAATTTGAGAAATGCGAAAAATATAAAAAGATATTTCTCGCGTTTCTAATAATTTTTTTGTTCAAAAATATTCTACAATTGAAAAGTCTAGATTAACTTCGAAGTTACCTAACGCCGTGAGAGCCGTCCCACGCATGCGACGCGCAGCGCTGCACGGGGCGAAACAAACGCATATTTATTATCCCACCTCAGCCAGCTTGCTCGCTGACTTACGACAACTGCTCTCTGCCCTTTTATGTACCTCTCCACATTTCAATGTCCACCAGTCATGTTTACTCCGTCTTTGCTACTGTGCAGTTTGCATCTCCCACAGACACTTTATAATATTCACTTTATTTATCCAACTTTAGTTAAAAGTTATTTATTATTTATTAAGCTTCTCTCGATAACTAATAAATGTATCTGTAGGTTACAATTTATTTTTGATATTGAAATTAAAATAATTTCGAAGCCCTTACAGATCTATTGTGAAATGTAAATTCAATCCACACATTATTTTATATAATAATTCTTTCTTATTGTAGATTTCTTTTATACTAAATCCAACAGATGATTGAATTTCTGCTACTTAACATATCTGCAATATGTATATAAAAGTTCTATAGAGTTTTATATCACTCTCTATCTCTCTCTTTCCACTACAAATGGATAAATATTAAAATTATGATAGTGCCGATTTACCCAAATAAATTATAAAGCAAATTCCATCAAATACTTGCACTCTAAAGTCACAATACGACCAAAACTCGAACTACGTGACTGTATGGTCACATAAAGTGTCCGTGAAAATGATTAAGTGCTGAGTTACGAGGAGCGCGGCGCGCGCGCAGCGTGGCTCCAGCCTCCATTCACGACACGTATAAAATTACCTTACCGCCGAAAATATCAAATCGACAAGCTCTGATGCTATCTCGACAGAATGTTATAAAATTGAATATTTTCGTATATTAAGCACCTACTAGGGTGTCCCCGCAGTGCATGTCTTCCGGCGCGCCTGCCGTCCCAACTCCGTCCAACTTCGACGTTTTAAAATACACTTTATGGTAAATAGAGACGTTATTTAATATCGTTGTTATCGTCGTCTCTACAAAAATTGAGAGATGCATCGTTTACTTTTTTCCTGAGTGCATCCATATCACTTGACCGGTTTTATGATAGCCAATAAATATTTACAATATAAAATATATGAAACATAAGTTTTATTTACATTGTGTCTGGTACCCTCAGGAGACTTAAGTGTATTATGCTTAGAATCTTTAGGCAAAATAGTCCTAAAATGCATTCACATACACATATTAGTAATGCAAATAAACAAATTTACTTTTTTAAATTTTACCGGAGATTATGCGAAATAACAAAATATACAAATATTATTTACAATAGCTTAACCGTTTTTAAAATTGGTCTGAAAAAATTAACAACAGGATGAATAATTATTTCAGTATCAGCATATAAATTAAAAGAAGGATTTTAGTTATATATATTTATTATATATATACATAACATTTATTCTAATATTTGGATCTATTATTATTGTTTTAGTCTTCTCTCTCTCTTACTTTTGTAAGATTTAGTATAAGTTTCGTGAAAACTATTAAAATAAAGCCTTGATCTACTCTTAGTGAATATATTGAGGTTAATTGTAATTAAGTACTACATTATTCAAGTACCGGTAGACATAGACGGTGTAGAGAAATCGTGTTGTCTTCGTCCTCGCTCTTTTTTTTTTCTTGTGACACCCATTCAGAATTAACCTTTAAAGTATAATAACCGTTATACGGTTTTGGATAGCCTAGAATTTAATTCGGTATTTTTTTAAAAATACAAATACGACTATTAAATAGTACTTAAAACACCATCTAAATATGTTTCGCCAAATGATATGTTAATGAAGTGAACGTTAAATAGTAACATTAGCATCGTTTGAACGTTGTCGCGGCGGGAGAGGAGTCAATTGTACGGTTTAATAGGCTTCGACGCCTACGTTCACTCTGCGTCGCTACTATCCAATAAACTGTAGGATGTGCTAGTAGTGGAGTAGATGGCAGACGTAATAAAATTTACTACTAATTATCCCGATACCTGTTTTATACGTCACTATATAAGTTATTTGTGTGACAAGTATTTAATACTACACTAACTATTATCCTATAGTGCTAGTAATTTTTTACAATGACGCAGATATTATTTACTAACCTGTTGTTACACAGCTCACTGCTTAAGTAGTATCTTTTTAGAAAACGTATAAAAATATGAACGTTGCGAGATTTGAACCTGCTTCTCTTTGAGAACCGTCCAGGCGCTCTGACCCACTAAGCCATACTTTCTCATCGGGTTACGTCGAATTTCTTTTATGCGTGTTGCAACTTATTTATGTTGCTGGCCGCGGGCTCAAATCCCGCTACATTCAATTTTTTATATGTTTTCTAAGAAGGTATTTTGCTTTCCTAAGTGTGGAATAACACTTTAAAAATGTAAAATACCAAAATCGTAAATTTAAGCTGTATTTATTTGTATATATTGTTTAAATTAAATATTTTAAGCAATATAAAAATAATATAATTATAATATATATATTATTACAATAAAAAATGTAAAAGATACCTACTGTCTAATATACAATATACAAGATTTTTTAATGATTCAGTAAATAAAAAACAATAAATATATTTTTTTTTCCAAATTTATAAATTACAGATATGGAAAACATAATATTATTGCGATTACTATATATATATGTTAACATCTATATAACATAAACCAACATGTTTTACTTGTAAATAAATATTAAGATAAGAAAATGGCACACTTTTAGTTCCTTGATGAAATCTGTATATTATAATATATGATACTGATTACTTTTCTTTAAAATTTTCAAAGAAAATGGTCTTCTTCTTTTTTCTCCAAAACTATTATTTTTTTAAACTATTCTTTGAAATTATTAAAATTGTTTTACGTAATTTAATTTCATATATTTCTTTATTTAAATTATTTTTCGGTTTTCCATATACGTTTGTTAAAAGTTTCAATTCATATATTAACGAATAGGCACTGGTGTGCGACTGTAAAAGTGTAAAGAGCATCGAGGCGGCGCGCGTTACGTAAATCACGCGCCGATACATAAACTGACAGCGCTGAAATACGACAGTCTGTGAGGCCCATCGGCTTCCTGGTGCCAGGAAGTATCTTTGAAAGCCTAAAGAAGTATTAAAATATTTCAAAAAATCTGAAAACACTGACGAATGGGAGTGTCTTCAGAGATAATTTTAGACAAAACCCAACAAATTAAATTAAAAATTATTTATTAACAAACAATTTATATTTATATTTAATGAATTTAAAAAAAAACAACAAAAACTTATATAAATCTTTGTACAGCTTTTTCTTTTTTCGAATATTTAAACAATAAACCAAATCAATTGTACGGGACACCGGTGAACTAGAAAACGTATTGATATGTATTCCGCAGTGGACGGGCCGCGGGCGCCAGGCCTGCGCCCACCAGCACTAGCGCATACAGCTCCATACAACGCTGAACGCAGGGCACGTGAAAATTATTGCCGTTCGGATTTTTCGAGAGCATTAATGCAAATTTATCGGCCGCGCAGCGCTAATTGCGAACGACGCTCGCCCGCTGATTGTTTTCTCTTCCAATTTATGGCAACACCTATTGCAGATTTAAGGCTTTAATTGTAAACCGTCCGCGTGTTTTATTGGATAGTCGGTCCCGTATTTATTTGGGTAGCGCTCTCAGTGCGGTTTCGTTTATTGATTTTCCGAGCCTGTTTGAACTGACTTGCAGTTTTTAGTTTCACCTGTCGATATCGGAATGGACAGGACGTGTGACATGATCTATGGCTGCTGTAGAGGATTTTCTGTGTATACTAAAAATAACAAATTCTTCACAATGTCAAAAAAATCAGTTTTTACTTTTTCTTATCTACACGATATATTGTATTTAAATATTTACTAGAAAAGTACAAAAGCACGCTTTACGCTGTATCTCAAATAGCAGGGTAGGCAAATAACATCTAGTGTCAATACGCGTTGAGTGGCGGAGTTCAACGCCATACTTTGTCGAATGGGGAAATATAAAAATAAAATGAAAAAGAAACATCATGTAATGAAATTTGTGAAATCAAGTACATTTATTTAGTCGTTAAGTTTCCTTCTGTAACAAACAAGCGCCGTGTGAAAACTGAAAAGTGTCATTAACCGCTCAACTGAGGTGGGCACGTGTTAATAAATTAAATGGCGTCACATCCGGGGGTTTAAGGAAGTTAAATGGCTGCCGGGGGCATTTCTTACTTTTTTTCGCTAAGTTTCCACGCTGACTGTGGAACTTCTGCCATTATTATTTTACGCGGGCAACAAGCGGTGCGATAATATCCTGCATTTCAACCTCGCCGGTCGGAGGGCCACTTTAATGGCCGAACGTGTCTTCTTACTTTGTGCTTAATAGGTGTCATAACTTAACAAAGCCTGAGATTTCAAATTAAACTTTGAGCGATATGTTATATACATATATATATATATATATATATATATAGGTTTTAATTCATTTAGTTTGGCCACACATAAGGTGTTATTCACTTTTTTCACAAAAATATGTACAAAATATCAAAGTTACATTTAAAGATACGTCTTACTAAATTATTAAAGATTAGCTGCTTGTAAATTTATATTTATTATAAAAATATAAAATCGAGAGTCCCATGATTGTGGCCTTGTAAACATATACTGAAAATAATCTCAATAATTGAGACCCTTTCAAAGGGATTAAATATATGCGAATAGAGTCCTTTTCCTGTTTGTTCTTTCCTTTGGCAAAGGTTACGTAGCGGTCGGCGTGTTTTGCGTAATTCGGGATTTAGTTAGGAAGCTTTAGCTAGGATGAGGGGTAAGGTCGGACCCGTGTATCGCACTTCCACCGTAAATCAATCCGGTAGTTGAGACGACGCGGCAAAAATAAGAGGCAACTGCCGTAATTCGCTCTTGAAAATCCGCTTACATGTCCGCTTTCTAACAAGAAGGACTTATGGGCGTCTCAGCATACCGAAATAGATTTTGGAAGTTTTTCAAAGAATAGAAAAATTGTAGAAATAAAAACCAGTGGGTACGTAATCTTTGCATAAAAATCTAAATAACCATCATGTCATCATATACTTTCTAAAATTCTACACAAACAAAAATAAGTAAAGCAGAAATATAATGAATGTATACAGTTGGCAATCTCGGCAATAATCGTCGCCGTTGACAGCAGAGCAACCAATGGACACACAAAATAGACGAAGTAGAGATAGAGTAGTTATCAGTTCATTGTCTGGTAAATTATACACGAAATGTATTCGTCGCTCCAGATCCGTGGAGATCGTGAGATATGGGAATTACATGCGTTTCATACTCTATAGTGAAACCGTGGTGGAACACATTTGATGACAGTCGTGACAAACTCATATTTGTTTACTTTTTATGGTTAATGATGGATTCCCACAATCCATTTCTATGTATATTTACATAAATATCTATTGTGTTTTTCACTACGTACAAATCATATGTGATTATTTATGTGGAATTTGGAATTTACTGACATATATCGTAGATTATCAATGTATAAAATGTAAAAAATGTGTGTAAATATTAAATTCATAATTTTGATGTAACTATGAAAAAATATTCACGTCAACTCTCGAGTACAATTTCTTCAGTATACTATTAAAATTAAAAATAAACACAAAGTAGTCGTAATTTGGAATTGGCCTTAGGCGAAGACTATTAAAAATGAATCGCGCGCTTTCATCGACTTCCGGCCAGGTTCCGATGATGAAGGCGGCGAAGGCGTCCGCGCACCAGCCTTCACCAGGCGGCCGACAATTCAATTCGACACATCTTCAGGGTTGCACCTCGCCCAATAATTACTGCTCACTATCATTAAGTCGCGTGCACAGCAAAACGTAATAACCTCGCAATTAGACGGTGGCTGTCATTAGATTGTAATAGAGTTTCGTACAACAATTTGTGAGTAGAATCGTCAAGCGTGTCACATTACCGGCGTCCATTAGGGCATTTACACAACGTGGAATTGGAACGAACCGTCCACAGATTATCGTGATAGACAAACAGACCGCTTTGTCTCGATAATAACACCTTATAGTGGGTGTTCTTTTTATGCCCAGTTGGCGTACCGTATAATGTAACTTGTCGTAATAACTAATTGCAGTGAGTGCATCGTTTAAGTCGTTCTGGACATTTATTTATCACTACGTTTCTTACATTTCCATTTCTCACATAAACACTATAATTTTCAGTGAGGTAACCAGTGGCAATTGCAATAAATACGTACGTCTCTAACGCATAAAAGCTAAGCAATAATGTAAATTAATAAGCTTTAAATGAACGTAGGTATTTGTATACATATATTATATGTAATTTAGTGTAAAAATATTAATACGGGTAAATATTTTGTATTATTATTTTTTTAAATGTACTCTCTATAACTGTACAGCCTAAATTGCAATATCAAACGGTTTTCGGCAGCTCCTATGATATCCACACGTCAGGAACTACAATCAAGATTAGATCATATCGATGTTTAAATAACACGTTTCCTGCTATTATTGCGTTATTTCATAATATAATCACCATATTCGGAAAGCCTTTCAGGTCGGTGTCTAAATAGTATGAGGTATCGATTTAACTCATTATGTTCAGGTTACATGTTTATTATATTTATCTTTTTAATCTGTATGTGATTAAAGATAACATATATATATGATAATAATAATATGTATACATACTACGTTTTAAAAAAATTATTTAAAAAATGCTAATATCTGCTTATTTTTTGGTACTTATTTGGTAGGCAGAGGATCCTCATGTTAAGACACTTCAATCTCCTTTTTCCATCTAATTCTGGATGTGGCGGAAGTCAACACCGCACTTTGCCTCTACTTCAGAGTGAAGAAATGAAATTATTAAATATTTTATATAATATATTTCCTTGAGTAGGAATTGAACCCAAAAACTGTCGCGTTTGCAGCCACACGCTTGTGTCTCCGCGACGACAAAGTCTTTGAGAATCCTATATATGTTGCTCTACAATCACCTCTTTCTTGCAGTGAACGTCTGAAAAAAATTGCTTAAATTGTTCTGGAGATTAGGCCAGACAAACAAGACGACAGACAAAAATTATAAAATTGTTTCTTGTGGTTTCGTATCGTTTTTAGTACTTCCTATAAACACTTTAAAAATATCGTTATTTTGAAATCACGGACAAATGCCTCAATTAAATTTATATGTATAGATATGCAACATTAACTTCAGACTTTTAATAATTTATAAAAACGGAGTAAAAAATCTATTTTTTTCAATTAACAAAGCTCTTAATTGTATCCATCTTAGCTTTCGACACGCACTCCAGATGGCATTCATTTTTAAAATTATATTCAATTAATAAGTGTTAGTTTCAACATGAAAATAATAATGTGCAATTCAAAGTGTTATGATAAATAGGACTCCCACAAAAACAGTTAATCTATTCTGGCAGCGGCACAGAAATAATTTACGAAAGCATTTTAGAGAAGATATGCTACCTATTGTGTTATATGTCTAAAGTTCGTAAACGCTAAATAATTTTGAATACTTATATGTTTTTTTTTAACTTCACGCTGTATTTCACATATAGTAGGGTAGGCTGAGAGAACCTGCCTACTGAGGGGAAGAGGTATTAAAACACTCAGTTCCTCACTTCCCGATGAATTTTCGAGACAATACATATTCAGTGGCGGAAGTCAACGCCGCGCTTTGTTGTGTTACCAGAGTGAAGAAATGAAAATGTTAATAAATAATAATTAATTTACCCGAGTGGGAATTGAAGCCGAAACCTTCGCGTTTACTGTCTCCGCGACGACGAAGCCCTTCATACTTTATATACTAATATATAAATTAATAATCAATTATACAAATAAGCGTAAACTTGGACATGCAACTGAGTACACTGCAAAGAAAATAGACTATTTCTTGTGTCAAGTAATGATGGGTTTAACGTTTTAACATATTCACAGATATTAGAACGTATTAGAATATTCTCCCTAATTCAGTTGTCGACAATAATACATATTATCTTTGTAATCAATCTGAATACTTAGATACAATAAACATATAATGTCGTCACATTAGGCCGGCGCGGCGGCCACTAATGACAGCGCCAGCTTATTGTTTTAAATCGCCGCCGCCCTCTAATTCGGTGCATCGCCTATAATTACAGCCTCGCACAGTAAAAAATATCAATCTCACCCCTTCGCCCAGCCAGCCATGTGTAAGATATATAGTGAGCTTAAATTGTCGTTATAATTACGAAATATTCAATTTGAAAACAACTGTAACTAAGCCAACCCTCCAGTTTGTATAGTAGATTCTTTTATAGAGAAGGCTTAAGAAGATTTCTTTTCTTTACTTTCGATTGCGTAAACAGCTAAAACAGAAAAGTTTGTAACGACCGTCCAATTACTTTAAGAATCCCCGCAGAAGCGCTTCGCCGACCCCTAAATTTTTCTCCAATTAAATGCAAAACTCGCCCCGAGCACCCCGAGCACCCCGAGCACCGCGAGCACCGCGAGCACCGGCAGCGGTTATATAAAATTTAAAGTCCACACAATTCGCGCAACACAAATTTTGATTACCCACGCCCTGTAAGTAAGCAGTCTCAGCGGCAGACGTCCGCGCTCGGGACACAAGGGTGTAAAAAGTAAAACAATAAGGATTCCGTGCGGCTGCAAGGGGATATTTATTGTTAATGAAAATGGCGGGATTTGAACTAACGTCTTGTAACTAAATACCCCCTCACGGTTAAAGCGAGTACTAATTTGGTTTTTACAGCGCCTCCTTAATTTGGTTCGGCGGCGTCGCGGCCGCGCCACTATTGCCACTGAGACCAATTAATTTGGTCGGATTATATTTTTCCAGGCGCCTATGCTCGCCCGCCTATTCTCCCGTAATACGATCGGACCGGGGAGGAAAAAATGAGATAAAACTTAAGCCCTGTTTAATTTGAAGGGTGGTTCTGGGCTATTAAAGTAACACGCTTATGTATTGCAAATTATATTGAAATTTGTCTTCCATTACCGAGGCGTCTTCCTCACACAAATGTTGCCCGCATTACGAGCGGGAGATTGTTCTCCGTTACGCCCACCCTTGTCTCCCGGTTTTTTACGTCAGAAGTTCTTGTGGTGCCTTTTTTCTCGCTAATTAAAACTCTTCCGCGCTGTTTCCTTTTAGAAACGAGATCCGATCAATTAATTTTTCGGCAGCGTAAGCCATCTCATCAAATTTAGTAGCCTACTAAAACAATTTGCCGAAAAAAAGGACAACAACGAAATTGACTAACTAAGCTCACAGACCTAAAATAGAAAGATATGTTAAAATTGACAATTGTAATTCTGTTATATTTTAAACTAAATTATTTTGAATCAGCAATCGTAGTATCAATTCAGTAATAGCTAGGCAACAATATTCTAATCTCTAAAGAAAATTGAAAATAATCACAATGGATGCTCGGAAATATAAGAGCGGTGGCAGCGACGCAAATGGGACGGTAGCGACGGCGTCGCTGAGTAGATCGAGTCACGCATTCAATTGTCTAAGATATAGCTGTGTAGCTTTGTCTAATAAATATATCAACTTTCAAATCAGAAACAATTGTGGATATCCGTGTCAATGCGGTTTACTTTTTTTTTGTATAAAAAACAAAATATTTTAGATAATAATTCATATTTTGCTTAGTCGCACGCATGTCTTCATTATTTAATAATGTTAATTCAAATTTATATACAAAGCAAAGCGATGTAAAGCACGGCGTTGAGTTCCGCCACTCAACATGCAATATTGAATTCTTCGAATTCCGTGGACATTAGGGAGCTGAGTGTGTAAACACTAATAATAATAAATACACTTAAATGAATTAAAGAACATAATGTCTCAATGTATACTTCATCTAGACGAATGAAGCTACCAAATAGTCAAACATAGCATCGGTTTTCAATCAGTTGTAATGAAGGCGGCAGGCCATTTGAAGGCGAGGGCACTGGGCAGCACTCAGTGGGTACTCAGTAGGCAGCGGGAGCACGCGCCAGATTAAATGGAAATCAATAGCCACCGCCGACGTGACCGACTGCCTTTCATCATCTGCCGTCACTCCTACTACTCATTAATTGATACTCTGTATATGAAAATTGATATAGAACGGTCATTCAAATAGAAATATCTTCTGTATGATGAAGATGTTGTAGAGTTATAAATCTTTAAATATTAATTTCGCATTATTCGTAGTATTTATCCATATAATGCAAGTAAAAAACTATGAAATTTGTAATATTTTCGTCTTCCATAAATTGGAAGATTTTTTAATAAAAAATAAGACAATTTTAGATGTACTCGTATATATCTAATGTTAGTTTTATAATGCCATAAGCAAGCCATCGTTACTTTAAAGAAAGCCGCAGTAAGTCTTCAATTTCAACAAAAGCTAATTTCAATGGTACAGAAATTGACCGATTCAATTGCCAGTAACTCCAGATTAGCTTTCTGTATCTTTGTACGGGAGTCTGTAACAATTCCTGTTCAAATCACTACTCTCGAACACAATGACGAAATCTATCGAAATCGCGTCTGCGGTTACTCTCAAAGAATAAACGAATAGAATAGAATAGAAGCAGAAACGTTACTTCCTAAAAATCTATTACGTATAGTTGATATGTTGATATTTACCTATTTATGCTAGAATATAGTAAAACATGAAAAATAATAGGATCTTATAGGAGGTACTGTAATCATTATTTTTTATAATCTTGATATATTGACATTTAACAAATGTCAATATATCAAGATGAAAAAAAAATAGCACTCCATAATTTGACGGAAAGTGGGTAACAGAAGATTTTGTCTCGATGGGAATAGTGTCTCAACACTAAGAGCCCAGGTTCCCTCTGCGTACTGTGTAACCCTACTATGTACGGGATAAAGCGTAAATCTAAAATAATAAAACAGAGTAATCTTTGAACAGTTAGTGTACTCCTACATAGAGCCAACACGTCCGCGGCCCGAGCGGCCATGTAGACGGAGCACTTCCTTCGATGATTGATCAATCAATGCATTAGAGAAGCTTAATTGCGCCCATTCTGATTTATTTGTACTGAAGACGTCCGTACAAAGTAATTGCACAATTAAACAGAAAACGTTGTACTCTGTTTTTGTTTTCACAGAACAAGTTACTATCTCTATAAGTGTATTATTTTGTAGAAACAATTTCCGCCTAGGCAGTACTGGCGCAGGGGCACAAGTTGTAGGTTCGATTTCCACTCAAAGAAATAATGATATTCATTATTCGCCACACGGAATGGCTCGAAAATTTCGGCGAAAGGTAGTGCGTTCCCCACCCTAATCACAGTCCGTTGGACTGACTTAACATTAGGTTCCTTCTGCCTGTATGCGCTGTGTCCCGCATATAGTATCTAACAACGACATACCTATGATATAATCAGTGAGGGTAACAAGAATAATTTTCATACTTTATAGTCAAAACCAATAAAATTAAATCTTGATATTTTATTTACACGTCACAATAATATCGTTGCTAATCTAGACTGAAATAGCAAAAGAAGTCTTTAAACTCTTATAAGTAAATAACTGAATAAAGTTATTTACTTGACGCTAACTTACAGTTTAAACAGAATTGTTGAGTCCGAAGCTTAAATCACCAATTCATTCACAAAATTAAGTAATTTTCCTTAAACTAGTCGAAGTAGATAATTTGTTCAATTATCTTGGTCGGGTGAACATTACTTAAGTTCATGAATCACGCATGTGTATGTAAACCTGTAAATTATAGTTCCTACGTAATCTCACAAATCTAAGCGCTAAATAACTTTGTTTTTTTTTTATTTGTATAATTTTTGATTATATAAATATGATAATTTGATCATAATCCATGAGTATATACGTTTAGAACATATTTATATATAGTTTTATAGAAGAAGATATATTAAAAGTCGTCGCTTATAAGAGAACGAGAGGTTGACCGCTCTTTAGTAAACAATACGCCAACACTAACTTAGTAAAGCAATATCTGCAAAAGGACAAAATATCGATGCAAATAAACATTTAAGTTTATGGACTCGAAAGATATTACCGATTCGTGATCTCCTTTTTCTTTAGTTTCGCGTTTCGGTCCAGCGGCCATATTGGCGACATGTGGCGGGAGATTTAGGCGGGAAACGTGCCTCGCCATATTAGATTATGTCGAAATGAATTGCGCGCTGCTATTGGATATGTTATTGACGTAGATTTGCGATCGCAGGAACGAACTGATATTTCGTATGTTATGTTGTTATTAGAGACGGTCCCCGCGGACGTGCGCGGCGTCTCAAGTGCGCCCCGACACCCGGCCCGGCCCGGGCGCCCTTATGCTCCTCTCCTTTAGGCCTCTTTATATTTTTCTTATGTAAATACAGTTTTATATCCAATGAGCTTTATTTATGTGGGAATCGTTTTAACGAAATACATCTATATTGGATTCAAGTGTTCAGATCTTGCGGCGCATTTGTATTTTCCGTCACAGGGGATAGGGAGGGACTTAGTACTGTAGATTTGAGGTTCGTTTATTCATACGGATTTAGGTTATATTTGTATTATAAATATGCACTGATAATAAATTATGGTCTAAACAGGTTCTTTAATATAAAGATTTCCATTATTAAGCATTTTGGAAATATAAGAAAATATGAACAAAACTAACATATCTACGTATTAGTTATAATTTTACAGTGAATAGAATATACCTAGATAATCACTAATGTAATATATAAAATCAGAATAGAATGAAATGTATCTAAATATATATTAAATAAAACTGCGCCTAAACTATTATCGTTGTTATTTCATGGAATCTTCACCGCATTTCCTGTTATATTCTCAGTATGATTATCATGCAGATCCAAACCAAATTACTATATATATTCCTAGGAAAGGAATTACCCACGTAACGACTACGTAAGAAGGATTTACAAACGTAAGTACGCCGAATTTGAAGTGTCGTCGAAGATCAAAAGGAGGTCGCGCCACCGAGTGCTGTTAAAACATCTTTAAGGGCCTCCGAACGGTAAACAGTAGCTTTGGCTGTGGTCTAAGTAGAAGGTTAAATATATAAATAAAATCAGCTTCACACTGTATCCCACACACAGCAGGGTAGGCAGAGGTTACCTAGTGTTAAGACACTCCGTTTCCCACTTGAGCCGAATTATGGAGGCATTGCGTGTTGAGTGGCAGAACTCAACGCCGCGCTTTGCCTTGACACCGGGGCGAAGAAATGGAAATATACAAAAATATTTCACTTCCTCGAGTGAAATATCGTACCCGAAACTGTCGCGTTATAGTCACACCTTTGTCCCACGACGGCCCCTAACATATAAATAATATATAATAACGTTAAGTTATAGGGTCAATTTATTTTTGGATCCAGTCTAATTAATTTACAAACTTCATAATCAATGATATCTCGATATTGTATATAACAAATAGGAATATATTTTGAACTTCAATGATTAAAGAATACATATTTTGTTTCTATAATTAAATAAATAAAATATTCACAGATCCAATAAAAAACGCTGTCTACTCGTGACCTAGACGCAAACCGCGGCGTGCTTTGAACTCGAGGGTAGTTATGAAAATTAATAAAGCGACGTGTAATTGCTTCCGATAAACAGTCGCGCAGAGGCACTCCCATTTTTTGTCGATACTTTAAAGATTTAACGAGCGCAATGTATTATGGCGATATTATTAGATTATGAGCAAATAAGAAAAAAAAAATAGCTAAAGCTGAAAACTTACTAGGCGAATATTAAAATATATTTTAATTTAATTTCATTTTAATTACTTAAAAATATTGCGTAATAGTTGGATATTTCAGGCAGTTCGAAAGCGGTGTTAGCCGATCAAATAAAATTTGTACACGGCAAATAAATAAACTTCCTAGAGACAGCCTAAATTTCTCCAAACAAGATTCGAATCCAAAGCTATCAAATTAAATAATGTTTATACTATTACTATATTTAGTCGATATATATCGTGTGCATTCATAAGACTAGTCTACAATGATGTAAACGTTCATTAATATTCTTCAATGCCACGAGATGCTATTAAACACACACACCTGTTATTCGTGATAACATTATCTCCACGTAAGTAGCGCTGCAGCGGGAACATAAAAGAAAATCTACACTTAGCAGACGAGTTCCCCAACTTATGTATAGTCGTACTTGACTGGCGCCACAGGCAATAAAGTCATATTTTTAGAACTTGTTTAAGATATCTGTATTTATGTTAATATTAGACGTCCTCTTCTAATTAAAATATTTATAAAACATATCGAAATACAGGAAAATATACAAAAATATATATCGCCAAGTTAGCCTTTACAATTTCTTTTCTTTTACAACACTACTATTGTTGAGTAAAAGTATCAAATTCAAATTAACCGACGACATTCAATCTAAATTAAGAGCATGCGGATATTAATGTAGAGTACAGCCAGTTAATAAAAAAGTTTGAATTTGATTTAAATCCTTAAATAAAACTTCATCAAGTAGGTACATTATAGTTCATAACATTAATAGAGGCGGCTGATGAGGCCGTCGTGGCGCAGTGGCACAAGGGTGTGAATGTAACGCGACGATTGTGGGTTCGATTTCCATTAGAGGAAGTGAAACATTTATTTAAGTTTCCATTTTCTGCCCTCTGGTGTCGAGGCAAAGCGCGGCGTTGAGTTCTTCCACTCAACACGCAATAAAATCAACAGAAAGTGGGGAACGGAGTGTCTTAACACCGAGGTTTCCTCTGCCTACCCTGCTGTGTGCGGGATACAGCGTGAAGCTGAAGAAGAACTGCATACTGGTGAAGCTTACAAAAACAAGGGACGCTGAGTTATGGAATATAAAATACATTATTGCAAAAACTCTAATATAAAAAGACACGTCCAACCGCATCACTCACATTTATTTTACACTCGTCAAATAATTCGCTGTAAATAGACACCATAGTTAAAAAACGCCAATCTTATCCAAATCATTACCAATTCATCTGTATTTATATTTTATACGCTATATATATTTTACACAGCCTGCGCTCGCGACCCGTCTCAAGAAACTTACAAAGCTACACGTATAAAGCTAAAAGCACCTATCAATAAAGCCGAACTTAACGTGTTCCTAAATAAAACACTTTGTTATTAAGTTGACAAGCAACCGTAAAAATGTAACTTTAAAATGTAAAATAAACAGATCAATCATGTTAAAGCGATCCCACCGGGCTCGATCTCCGAAAAGAAGCCTACGTAAGCGTCTATTATAAAGCACAGATGTTACTACGTCCCTGTTGTGCGAGTGTTTCGCTGTGTCGTTGGAGTGAGATGAATTATAAAAGTGATATATATTTATATTTATTTATTTTTTTATTCTTTTTCAAAACAAGAATTGTTCTACATTCAGGAGAGTGATTGACACGCGGTCGCTGGCGGCGCGGCGCCCCCCGACGAGCGGCATTAAGCATTTCACAAGATGGCCCCGCCAGTATTATCATTTTATAATTTATTACGCTAATTACGAGAGGTACCCCGTTAAAAATAAAACAAAGGTATAGCAGGGGCTCATTCGTATGTTGTAGAGCCTTTGCGGACAAGCATCGCGTTACTTTTCGGGTAAATAAACCTACGAGGGCACATCAATCAAGTTGTCGTATGAACGGGAAGTCCCGTTTCACATTATTATGTAAATCTATGATTAAAAGGTTTAAAAAATAACGACTTTACGGTGTTTTTTTTTTTTAATATTAATATATTATGTAACCCTTTCATGATTTGCCCGGTCCGACTTTTTTATTTACAAACTACAAGGGATTTATGTTCTTTTTATATATCATGACTATTTTGTTACTACTTAAGAACTTTAAATGTCAGTTTTATATAATTATATACTTAAACTTATTAAAATAAACATAATATAATAATAAGTAATGAATAACGGCATGATCACATTTTAAACGACAACGGAAAACAGTTATACAAGATATAATGAAACACCTGATGAAGAAGATGGACCAGTAGTAGTACAATAACCAGTAACGATCGTATGTTATAGCACAAGGAATACTATAAATATTTATTGCTGCATATTCATGGCGTGTAATAAAGCAGTATGGTATGGGCTGGACGGGACTAATTGAATCCGCCACGACGTGAGAAGACTAACCATCGGCTAATCCCGGACCGGCCCGTGACCCGGACATGTATATAATTGGAGATTTCACGAGATAGCACTATAACAACTAATTAAAGACCGCCCCTGTATGGACGACGAAATTTACTCGAAAACGACACAAAAACATCTAGAAATATAATAAATGTGTGTGTTAACTCTTTAGTAAGATAATTTTAATTAATATATATGTAACTACGTTGAATATATATTAATTGCTGCTGCCGTTCAAGATGCAATTAATCCGGCACGACAATCACAGATCTTAATCTGCCTTAGCAATCCAGTAGTAAAAGATTATCATCGCTAGTATAGAGTTACCCGAACTCAGGCTATTTGGGTAAACTGAGTGAGTGAATTTACAATCTACTTAACGGCCTGACTCCGAATACCTTTATATCTATTAGTGACTCAATGTACTTACAAAACTGTCGTAAGTCTAAACAACAGACTATACATAGTCAAATTGATACGGGTCGTGTAAGCGAGAGAGTTAGTATATCAAAGTTATAGTTAAAAATATATGTATACTTTTTATAGAAATAGATATTTGCCTATATCTCTTATTATCTTCTATTCTCGCGATTTGTCTTATAAGATAATATATACAAAAAAGAATACACAGTCAGATTTTCCGAATCGTTACAAATAATAACGTAATACTAAAATTATAACTAAATGTAAACACTTTGATTAGTAACTACGAATTCTCACCTCTATATATAAAAAGAATAATTTTGGAATTTGACAAACTTTAAGATCCGTTACCGCTTGAAAATATTTTTTAGACGAAGGTTTCAAATTCAATTAGTCTTTGGAAGAGTTGTTACTTTACATACATACTGTAGACATTTACATAGATGTATATAGACATGAACATAAGTGAAACGGGGATTCAATGCGTATTTCGTCGAGCTCTCCCCGTGAGCCGGTAAGCCGCGGCACACTCGCAACTCAAACATCGCCTAAAACAGATTTGGCTTAACGATTCTCGCGCTCAACTTGATGCCAGTCTCCTAACTTGTAACTTCTAACTTGTAACAGGCGCTGAAATCATGTGAATTTTCGCATCTACGCTTTTGTATTATACTCTTTTGTATTATTCCATTTAAAATTAAAGGATATCATTCGTTGAACTGAGTTCAGTTCCTACACTCAATACGCAATGCCTTCGCAATTTAATAGAAAGTGGAGAACGGAGTGTCTTAATACTGGGCGTGCAATGTGAATCTAAATAAAGTATTTCAAAGGATTAGTAATAGTGTTTATAGTTTAAATGCATTTGAATATTGTAATATAATATATGTAGGTACATATGTATTAGTCCACAAGCTTATAACAAAGTGTGGTGGCTCGGTTATTTGACACGAGACTAGTGCGGTATAGCGACGTCACAAAGGCTGTCCTGCGTCCACTCCGCAAGACTACGTGGTCACAGACGTAATCCTTATTTATGGTAAGACGCCGCCCGACGCCGCCCGACGCCTCCGCTGAACTGACTATTTGTCAAGCCCAGCGCTCGCTGCCAGTATCAATCTCGAGGCTAACTTAGCGTATTGACTGCACCACATTTGAAATATATATCATAATATCTCTATTCAATTTTCGGACGTCCCTGTAGGTACTTCATAAACTGGCTATTAACCGCAAAGCGGACAACAATGATATAGTCATAAAGCGAGTAACAAAAGTGAATCTGAATCACCCCCGGCAGCTCGGCGGGAGCTGCGGCGGGAGGCGCCCGCGCCCGCTGGACAAACGACTCCAGCCCCGAGCGGCCGTTACGAGATCGCACTAAATTACGCGCAAGTTACGTGGGCAAGTCTGACTATTACAGCTCTATTTTGGCAAGTAATAACAGGCCGGGTGCGGCCGTAGCGGGAGGTCACTTCGACCATTATGTAGTTGCTGGTTTTTTCAATGACCACACTGACCGCAGCCCCTATGGTGTGTGTGAGATAAAATCGTAAATTATAACCCAATTCCATAGCTGTTAAAACTTGACAGATGAAAAGGCTTAAAGCTGAGCGTGAGTATCGTTTCTATATCGTTAACATTTTAAATAAAATAGGGGCACTTCAGTGTAAGGACATTATAGAATGATTAACGTTGCGTATATTGTTTGTATTTCCATAAAACAGGATAAAATTTTAAATGACATTTCAAATATATAGTGTCATTAAAAGTATAATAAATTCAAAATCCAAACAGACTCTTCGTCACAATAACATTAATTAGAGAATAATAGATATTTTAAATTACAATTTTTTATTTACCACAAAAATAATAAAGAAAAATTCTATTTACTAACTACGTACATAAATTTGTGTGTTCATGTACATTAACATATTTTTTTGCCTAGACCTAGTGTTAAGACACTTTCGTTTCAAACTTTCCGCCGGATTCTCGATGAGTTTCGCTTTACCTAAATTAACATAATAAATAATTTCTAATTTAGCAATCTGAGTACACCAGCAATACTTCAGAAAACTTCCATTTGTAAAGTACAATTGACACGTATATAATAAGACAAAACATTTTTTTTTGACCTTAGTTAAACTACGCGCTAACTTTCGTCATAATATAAATCGTATAACTATAGAAGTGGTGCTTGAAATGCGATTATTAAATTAAAGTACAAGGATCGCTGAGCGCGGCCCCCCGGGGCTCGGCCCATTCTACGCGCCCACTATGCGCCTCAGTATACTCACAGATTTTGTACGGAAGTCGAATGAATTTGATACTTGTTACACATAGCATGGCAAAAGGAACTCAGAGTGTTAACAAACTTGCCTTCCCATTTTCCGCCAAATTATGAATGCATTACCTCTTGCCTTGCCTCGACACCAGACCGAAGAAAATATAAATTTTAATAAAAATTAGAAAATAGAAATTGGACCAATCGTGCTTACAGTCACATATTAGTGCCCGTGCGCCACTACTGGTCGCAGTTTTTTTTAAATATGTCTTTTTATATAGTTATATATATTTCTAACAGATCTATTTAGAAACTGTTTTCCATTGTAGGTGAATTCAACTGACCTTTTATAAACACTATGTATTTATTTGCCTAATGTTTTGAAATCGGTAAAAGCAAAATATATATAATGGCAAAATATTACTATGATCAAGAAAAAAACTTTTATTACATTTTGTTTTTTTTTAGTGTACACAAAAAATATAATTACACGACAATAAAAAAAAATAAGTTCAAAACGTTAGAAGCGAACTATTGGCTATCATTAATGCTTAAACAATAAAGGTGACCAGCGATCGTGAACAAACGACCGAACTCCATGCGGGACAGATGACTTCCAGGACCTGATTTATATCGACGTATCTACACGACTCATTTTATTATGAACTAACATTTATTACCACAGAAATCACTGGCTTAACATATAAAAAAAATCTAGATTTACAAAACAGTCTAAGATTTTAACTGAAGGAGCAAAAGGTTCCACCGAATTTGGTTACAAAATGTGTAATCACCATCAACCATGTTCTAGCGTGTTATTACTAGCTTTCCTATTTTTTTTATATGTATATTATCTCGTTTATATCATTTATTATTAAAAAAATATTTTGTTACAACTTATCGTCTTACTTTCACTAACATTCCATTAACGACAGTTTTTCTTTTATACCACAATTTTTATTCTTCAAAAATGATATAAATCGAGGAACATCTCTACGGTGTCATAAACAAACGTAACCTTTACGATGTATGACAAATCTGAATTACAATCATAATCTCTGTCCAAAGCGCACTTGACGCATTCGGGCCAATAAAATAACTCATGTCCAATTTATGTTAATACAATAAATAGTAACATAAATAATTTTGAATGAAGGCCCAAAAGACAATTTAAATTTATGAAGAGAGGCGGGTTTTCTAAGATGGCTCCTAGCTTTGGCTAGGATCCGGGTATATGAAAGAGTGGTCGAAATAAGTATACATTGTTGATGTTAAAATATCTGAAGCAATATAATACCTGTATCAAATTAGTCTTTCAATAACTTTTTTCGCTACAGTATTATAAAATATAATGTATGAAGGAAGGTTGGGGTTTATATTACACTTGCAACGTACTTTTTACAAAAATAATATGATATTTCCGCTACGACTATGCTCGTAGGAAGATTGGGGAAATTGGGGAACGGGTAATCCGTGCCTACCACAGAATATTTTAGTAGAGAAAAAAACATCCCGAGAAATAAAAAAAAACATTAACATTTACACAAACATTTCTGTGCAAAGCTAAAGTCTATGCCCTCCATGGAAAATATCTCTAGGTTCACCCATGGCAACGACTACTGTCTCTGGAGCCATGATATGTACTTACTTAGTGTTAGAGCGAAAAAATACAGTATTTTAATTATCATATATCATTAATAGTAGATCTATAAATGAACTATGCACATCGATACAATGACATTTGTGACCATCATTATTATATGAAAGTTTTAAATACACAAAAAATTTACATATCCTAAGGCATTTTAGTTTAACCGAAAGTGTTCGCGTGAATTAACCTAAACCGCAACAAAGTAATACAGTAAATAATTCGTAATTATAAAGAGAAGACCACCAACTAAAACGGTAAGAGCGACAAACCGACAGATGCTTGCAGCCATCTTGCGGCCGCTACGAAGCCACCGCGTGCCACCTTCGTGACTTTGTGGTCACAATGTCACCGTTTAAAATCAAATTTCGGTTAAAAAATATCAAATTGTTCTGTAATTATTAAAGTACGTATGTATTATTGAAACGATATAACGGAAGGATCCAATGTAATTTATAATGACATCTAATTTCTCTAATTGCATTGAAATTATTATTTTGTATCCACAATTTTTCATTTTTAAATTTATATGTTTCATATTTATCAATATTAATATACAACTTAAGTTATAGTATTATATAAATAGATAATTGCAAATCTCATATCATAAATACTATTTAAATTATAGTGTGTATAAATAAAAAAATAGTTCCAAGTACATGTAGTTATTTACACGATACCAAAACCCAGTCAAATATTTTCATAATTATTGTCTGTCTTTCTGTTTGTCTGGGTTAAGAGCCCGTTCTGGACTCGCGCCGCGTAAAGCTTAGGTTTTTACCGCTACTCTAGGTTTTTACAGCGATCGAGGCTTGCGCACCGCACACGCACAAATAGACGTATACACAGTGTAATGTCGTACTCGGATTTGTAAAATAAAATTGAAGGTGGATTTAAATGTAATTTTAATTAGTTTATATGAATAAAATGGTTAATAAAATGATTAATAATTAAAATATGTTTAATTATTAATCATATGCCAACTAAACTGCATTGTAACATTGGATAATATTAGCAAATATAAATAATGTTTAACAATATTTTAATAATAATTTAATTTAAAAAATATTTACGATTCTGTGGAATACTTATAATCGTATTAAGGTTTTTCTTCTAATTTACATGTTTTATATAAAATAATAACAAACCAGCTTCACGCTGTATCCCGCACACAGCAGAGTAGGTAGAGGGAACCGCGTGTTAAGACACTCCGTTCCCCACTTCTACAGAATTCTGGCGGCATTTCGTGTTGAGTGGCAGAACTCAACGCCGCGTTTCACCTTCCACACCTTCAACCGCAAGTTACATTCGTTGGCTAGCTGTGTGATTTTTTTCCACGTTGTGGAGCATCGTTATATCGTCTATATAATTTTCTGAATATCCCGACCCTTGATTGGCAGAACTGCCCGTTAATGTCCGGAACAGCTGACCCATTTTTACAGGGCTAACACTGAAAGATAAAGGGGTTGCCAGCTTTACGCTGTGTGCCACATGTGTAGGCAGAGGGAGCCTATACTCTACTCCCCCACTTTCCACCGAATTCTAGTTGCATTACCTACGTGTTGAGCAGCGGAACTCGTCGACGCGCTTTGCCTCGACACCAGATAGAAGACATGAAAATATCAAATCATTTCCTCGAGCAGGAATCGAAATGAAGGGGGTTGTGTAACAACATACATGCTACTTTGCCACGCGGATTTCCATGGGATCGGAATTCTCCGCCGCCGCACCTACCTAGCTACATAGATATAAAATAACTAAAAATTTTTGTGTGTCTAGGTAAACATGTAGCGCATGTACCAGGATAAGCAGACAGACAGAACACGCTCGTTCATTCGAAGTCCCGAATTAGTTATAATTTATGTTATAATTTCTTTTTTCTGGTTTTTAATTTACGTATAATATAACTATTAACCGTAAAATAAACTTGGGTAGACGTAATTTGTAACTTTTGAATGTACTTACCTTACTACTAATACTACTATATATATATATATATATATATACTAATTTGTACTTTGTGAAATAGATAAAGTGTGAAATAAAAAAAGATAAGATAGCTGTATTTACTAGAGTCGCTTTCCTTTTAATTTACAGTAACATTTTCATGAAATAGCCTTAACAAAAACGTCTCGGTGAGGCTATACCGAGTTTATTAATCAACGGGAGACATCTCGAGCTCTACATTTTTCTTCAATCTTCATTATATCCTAAGAGCTGTTCTGATGAAAAATTAATCCGGTGCAGGTGGCCGCAGGTGCCGGCCACTCTTATATTAGCAGTAAGTAATCCGTGCGTTTATGTTTCCTTGAAATGGCTTCGGGAAGATAAGACGGCTTCGTATATTGTACCTACCACATCCAAATTATTGTTACAAAAAGATTTCTTTTAAAATTTATTTGTTTATTTAAGGAGCTTTTTTTATTCTTTTATTTATTTATCTTTTATTTATTTTTATTTTTTTTTATTTTTATTTACACACAAAAACAATAAAACTAAATCATTAAAAGAAAATAATGAAATATCCATAATACAAAAACTAAGATTTGGCAAAATCATTGTAACAACATATATAATTGTATAACATATTATATATAACACATTACCTAATATCATTCAATATTCACCCTATTTTTATAATTGAAGACTAGTTAAATTTAAAATAATATATCTATTTTGTCTCTTTTTTATTATTCATTCTTATTATATCTTATTTACATAACGAAAATTGAATACAGAAAACGAAAATATCTGTGACAGTAGGTAAGTGAAATTCGTTTTCAGTTCTAAATTGTCATCCGAGGCGGGCTAAAGCGTCTTCAGCTGCAAACTTGGTAGGAAAGCGGCAGATTTGAAGGAAACTTGAAGCTACGACGTAATCCGGACATATCTCAGTACATTGCTCAGCGCGACACAGCGGGACTTAGCGAGAGCCGCGCCCGCGCGCCGCAGATGCTTATCTCAATAACAGTTTTATTTATTTTTGCGGGCGGCTGTCTAAATGAAAATAGAGGGGCGTGTTCACCTCGCGACGCCAACTGACGTGCATTTGTATTGAGCTGTAGACGCGACAGGTTGCAGGTCCGATTCCCGCTCGAATAAACTGAATATTTCATATTTTCACGCAATGTCTCCAGAATTCGGAGGAAATTGGGGGAACGGAAATGTCTTAATGGGAACGGAGTATCTTTATACTAAGTTCCTAGATGAAGGATACAGCGTTACACAATTTTCTTTTTATTATAAGTTGATATTTAAAAGACAGCCGTGATGTACTAGTGAGTTGAAACACTACCAATACTATATTGTATGTTCAAATTAGGGAAAAGGTAATATATTTTTTTAAAGGTAATATAAATGTTTCTCAATTTATAAAAGCTACATTGTGTTCAGTCAAATCTTTAGTCAAAGTATATAAAATAGGGTAAAGGTTAAGGGGAAGAATGGACAATAGAGTAGATAAAATTTTTTATAAAATACATTCAAGCAGGAAACTTAAAAACACGTTAAGGTGAAGAGTACAATAACTTTTAAAGAACAGCGGCGAGGCAAGCGTCTAATTGGATTCCTTAATGTAATTGCTAGTGCCAGATTGGTTTTTTCGCGTCAACAACGTCCCACGGGACAGGAGTAAGTTAGTCTAATGATCACTTGTATTGTTGGAAAAGTAAATATAAACGTATATCAACTATATAGCTAATATTATAGTATTTTTTACTATCAAATTAGTTCTTAAATACTATAACTGTGTTCAGCGTCCATTCGGAGAAATGTTCATATTTAAAATATTTAAATTATTAAAAATTCCCCACTCATTATCTATAAATAAAAGTCTGAGATAAAGCACACATACTATGATACGTAATATCTCTAAATGAGTACAAATTGGAATTACAGTTGTTTGTATTTTTGCCTAATGATATACAAACATATAATAAATTAAAATAAATTATGTGTTTTTGTAGGGACACTATATAGTGAGTATATAGACCACAAATTGAAAAGATGCCGCTTGAGAAAAATTGTCTCAGTATCTAAAAAAAGTTAAACATTAACAAAACATTAAAAACACAGCTTTTTTACTTTTATTGCGTTTACATACAACTTTTATAATTCGGAGGAGCTTAATTCGATGACAGGTGGATACTGTGGCTTCGACCGGTAACGGAGGTCATCCCGGAGCAGTATCATGTTCTCGTAATGCTCTACCGACGAGTCCAGCATCTGCATGCAGGCGCGCATTGCTTCCGTCTGCCGATCTCGCTCGTCTTCCATAATGTTGTCAGTAGCTTCATTCACAGCTCTCACGTTTTCTACAATCTCATCTAAGCTGAGAAAATATTGATTGCTTATTGTTATGATACAGATATGAAACTAAATATTTATTCTGGATCATTTATAAAGGAAAAATATCGTTTTTCAAGTACATGTGGGTTATTTGATAAATTCTATGATCAATCGTAGATTCGACTAACACCTCATCCGGGAATTAATTATATTATTATATCGACTAGCAGTTTTATAAAATTACGAAAATATATTTTATTATGGTACTTATATATTGTTATATCTGTGGCATTTTAATGAATTAATAATAATCCTATAATAAGTAATAAGTTATGCGTTGAATTTCGCCATTCAAGACACGTCTGTCTTCAAACTTAGGCAGAAACTGGAAAACTGAGCATCGTAAAAATATTAAGATAGTGATACCCTCAACCTACGCGGCTATGTGAGAAATACGGTCTGCGTAGTTCCAGTGAACACCAAATTGAACAGGTTCGAGAAATACAAAATTTAGCTACTTTCAACTAAACATGGAACTAGCTATAGACTTACAACCAGTAAATACTTTTACATTATTTAACAATTCATATCCACAACACATATCAGTTAATAAATATTTTAAAAAAAATGTTATCTTAAATTTTGTATTGATATATTACATTAAACAGGCTTTATCATACAAAGAATTCTTTGTAATCGACGTCTTGATATATTTTTAGATTAACTTTAGTAGATTGATAAGCTTGAAAAATGTAGTGCAATAATATTATTGGTAAGTAAGTAGGTACTATACAACGTGCTATAGAGGACTTGTATAGTAATATAGCAAAAAATAAACAAGTATGTATACACATATATCTACAATGATACTTACTGTCGTTTCCGCATTTCCAGGTAAAAACAAAATAATACAAAAAGGAAAGTCATCACGGCAGCGTTGAGCTGATGCCATGATAGATATTGAGAGAACATGTGAAGCCTTTCTAAGCGAATCTTCGGAATTACGTTTGAGATTGAAAATCCAGGGACTAAGAGTGTTACGGGAAGTGCGAACACAGCCAGGCCCATGACCACGGAGACGACATCCCAATCGCTTTTATTGGAAGGCATAGCCTCAAGTTTCGTCAAACATTTGATGTAATATTCATTAAATTTAATTTATAATAATTACAATATTGGATAAATATAAAAAAAATATACTGTCAGTTTTGGTTGACAAATAAAAATCATAGAGTAATCTTATGCATGTATGAAAAATCGTTCAGTTACTACAGAGGTAGCAATAATTTAGTATTATATTTGTATTTTGTTATTAAAAGTCTATTAATTGCTAGTGGTGGTTTTTCCAATAATTTAAGCTACAGGAACGAAATTATGTAACAAATCTTATTATACACGCTGTATCTCGCACATAGCCGGGTAAGCAAAAGGAACCTGGGAATCTAGTGTTAAGACACTTCGTTCCTGCTGTTCCGAGTAAATCCCCCGAGTAGGTATCGAACCCACAACCACAACCGTCGCGTTGCATTTACAGTCGCAGTTTGACCCTGCGCCATGACGGCCGCATACAATTTTATTCTCTGGTTTTTATAACAAAAGATATTTATTTTATCTATATTGGCTATATTTTTTTGTTATTTACAGAAGCCGAGAGCCAGCAAATGAGCGCGCGGGGCCAGTGTCCTTCGCCATGTGACGCGAGCCGACACTCGCACGGCATATCAATTTCGACTAGATACACACAATAAAATTGGACGGTCTCCGGAGAGGGCTTAAACGATTCGCCGTTTTGTCTCGGGCCCAGCTGCGTAATGACCGGGGCAGGAAAAAATTGTCAGCAAGAAAACTCGAGGGTAGTTGGGTTTATGTGAGCGCGGCAGATGGCGGCAGCGGCGACGCGCCTCTAACGGCCTCTGCTTACCTCGCAAAACCCGCGCCAATTTTATTTATCGAAAATATAAACCGATTTGCGGAGCACCCTCGTAAATCTGTACTGCCGATTTATAGCTGTTACCGGCCGCGCTTACAACGAACTTGCTTCTTGAGAACTTTCTCTACATTACACCAGTTTATGTTAAAGTATAATAAATATACAAACATTTTATAATTATACTTTTTTTGTTAATAACATATTGTTTAATCCTCAGTTTTCAATTAATCTGAAACAAGTAGGTAGATATGTAAGGTAGCATAGTAACTGTCCGGGTACCTTACTCGCTTACGACAAATTAAAAAAAAAACTTGAATCAATTTGATAACGATATGTAACCCGCACACGAACCCAATATCTGATTAACGTTTGCATTAGCCGTCTGCACGATCAGAACGGCGTAGCAATCAAACGGCTATCGAAGGGACCGCATACAGCGACCATTATGAAGGGCGATTGTAGCCGAATTCATTACCTTTATGAAGGGAAAATTGTTCTGGTGAATCCCTTAACAATTTACTTAATACATCGCTTTTATGATATCGACTCGTCCGACTAAGTATAAGAGCTTACCTGTTATAATTAAATGTGCTTTTATCGAACATCGTAAAAGCTAATAGTAACAGCTATATAGAGTACGTATAGACGTACTCTATAATACCGTTATAAGAATAGGGAAATTTTTGGTGTTTGGTTTCTGTTTTGAACTGCTTTTCACTTAACTACTAATTACTTTTTAATTGATTGAAATATTCTAAGTCATTGTAAGGCATCAAAACGATCTCTTTCGTTTGATAATATAAATGTGACCCAAATTTGAGCATTTTAAGACTATTCGTGGTAAACGTAACAGGTTCGATTTCCATTCGAGGATATGAAATCTAGAGAGTGAATTCGGCGCAGAGTGGGAAATGGAAGTGTCTTAATGGGAACGGAGGGTTTTAGCCCTTGGTTTAAGTTCTTCTGCCTGCTCTGCTATGTGCGGAATCAATGTGAATATTAGGTAAATTCACTGAATGAGAATCAAACTCACAACTATCGTATTTGTAGTTGCAGGCTTGTGCCCCTGACTGTGAGTAGGAACAGAATGCAACATTAGCGCCTATAAAACAAAAAGGTGAACAAATGAATGAAGTGGAATATCTGGGAAATATTTTGTGGAGATGAAAGATCGAAATGAATGTAGAGGCGTATTGCTGACTCTTACAGACATGATGGTGCCTTCACGTACATGGGAATAAGAAGAAACTTGGTGAACAATCTTCGAAGGAAGACTTTGAAAAGAAATCGAACCCACAACCATCACGTTTGCATCGTGACTTAGTAGGGTACAGTTGGAATGTGTCTGATTGGGTCTGAAGCGATTGTAGCTTCCTTGTTGTTGTTCAATGGTCGATCATTATTTTTATGCTTTGTCTGCTTGAAGTATACAATTATTTAATTTCTCACCTTCGCGATTTAATAAAATTATATAATACTAAAGACAATTCTCATATGTTGATAACTAATGTTACCAATTAAATGAATGTCATTATTTATAAGATAAATTAAAAATAAAATAAATCAAATCAGCAGCACGTTGGATACAATGATGCAGTGTGCGAGATATCGCACACTGCAGGGTAGAGAGAGGGTCTTAACATAGTGTTAAGACACTCGTTCCCCACATTCTGCCAAGCTTGCCAAATACACAAACAAACCGACAAACAGGCAAAAAAAATTAAAAATCATTGTTTTGCACAGCATTGAAAAATACACTTAGTGATAGATTTTCTCATTTATCCACCGTGTGCAGACAGCGATCTTTATCAGTGCCAAGTATTTATATAATATAACTGAATATATAAGGGGTAGGAGATGGGTTTGTTTACAAGTTAAAATGCTTTAGTTCAAATATATTACGATATATTTATTATGTACGACTACAAATGTATAAATTATCAGTCACATTATTAGAGTAGGTTATGCGACAACATACAATATTGTTCACCGCTGTTGAAAATTATTTTTAAATTAACAGATTAATATCCTTCCCCCATAGTAGAACAAGAAACAAAACAATCGTAGACTATTTTTCCGTTTCCGCAAAAAAAAAACAACTATTAAATTAATTAAAAGAGAATATTTGATTTTTTATTATGCAATAATCTAAAAATAATTATTATAAAATATATTATTGTTTTTGTGAAAAAATAATACGTGTGTAAATATCAAACCGACTAAAAAGTCTATAAACATATGATTCTAATAAAAAATATTTGCTACATTCATTTTATAAATGATTAATGCCCATGAATATATCAAATGTCACATAATAAAAACAAATTAGCTGAAATTATAATACAAAATTATTTCTTACATATAATTATTAATAAAACTTATTAGTTATAAATAATATAATTGCCAAAAAAGTAAAATTATTATATAATTAAAATGGCATGTTTATTCAGCAATATCTATGTAATGTAATATCATTAAAGTGACTCACTGCATCCTGATCTAATTACGACACTTCTATTCCCACTTTCCCACCAATAAATTATTTACCCGCCATTAACAAATATAAATAAAAGATACCAATAGACTAGATATATAGACTTGATGTCCTTATTGGTGCGATATCACATACGATTGACATTTACAATCACATTTTCGCGTTAAATACTTAATTGACGAATACTAACAGTTTGCAAGAATATTTTATATATATCACCCATACTTAAAGAATGTACAAAATCTTCAAGTAAAAAATAAAAGGTATAATAGAAGTTAATAGCATGTATTATATATGCAAATTATAATAGATTTATTATTTTATTAGATAAAATTTAAAATATATTTTAAGAAATTAATAAAAACATAACATGATAATAATAATAATAAAAAATATCTAATGATTGAATAGCAAATAATATGGTAGTTTTTTATTCTTATAAAACATTCCTTATACAAATTAGTATATAATTTATATATATTTATATATAATTAGTATATACGGGATATATGTTCACAAATAATACGTTAATAAATAATTACATATTTCAGTACTAGCATCTAAAAGTATAGTTTTAAAAAAAATACTCTAATCAAAATATGCTTGTATGTTGATTTTTTTCTCACATCTCTAGTCACTTGTATCTTTTACATATCAAATTTACATTCGACTAGTACAGTCCGATACCATAATACAATTTGAGACCACGATTTAATTATTATGAAAAAATACTTATTTAGGCACGTTTACATGTTTTCGTCAATAGCCGCACTTGATGTAGCGTCTATTAATTATTAATATATTATGTGAGCGTACATAACATTTCGTAACTGAATTGAATAAATTTTAATAGGCTAATGGATATTTAAAAATTAACAATTGATCATTTGTGTCGTCGGAAATTACAATTAACAATTAATTTATTATGAATTGTCATAATATTATACAAATAACAATAAATAAATACTAATTAGTTAATTGCGGCGTAACAGTGATTTACGTGAAAGTAAAATTCAAAAGTTAAATGCAATTAAAATTTACTCAACTCTGTTCGTAACGTGTTTCTCCATACAGAACAGTAATAGTAATACACAAGGACTATTTATATTTTAACTTATATCTAATTAGATAAAAACTCTACTTATGATCTACTGAGATAAATAAGGCAGATTACATGTGAACAATGTTACTATTTCATCCTTCTCGTCTAAAAGTTACATAAGAATACAACGTCCACTAATGTCTATTACAGAAATAAAATATAATAATAAAAAGGACTGACAACCATTTTAAAATTTAAATGTAATATCATTCCAGATCAAAAATATATACTATTTAAGCAAACAGTACATGTATGTACAAAATAATAAAATAATATCAATAATACAAAATAATATCAATAATTAATATAATATAATTAGACATATAATACATTTGTCTTAAAGTAATATTGATAAAAAATCCTTAATAGAACAAAGTTATCTCTAAATTCTATGAACTCCCAGAATATTCTTTTTATTTCTTATATTATTTGTTATTATTTTTTTCTTGACATTTATGTTCAAATAACATTAATAAGCATAACGTGGAATAACAGTTTAAATATGAAAAAAAATAATAATAAGCGTTTAATAATTTGTCATATCTCTTGGTTCATGATAAGACTTTCATTTTCCGATCACAATTAATTAGGTTAAAAACATTAACATATCTATATTTTTTCAACTCATTACATATTTATTTTTAAAACAATTAAAATAATTTGATTTAAATGTCACACAATTAAATTGTTTTCACATTTAAACAAATAGACAATAGTACAACTTTGTTCTATTAATTAACGTAGGTAAAATATTACACACTTGATTGTATATCATTTCAGATAGCTGTGTCCAAATTATCCACGGCCTCCATGAGGCTCGGCACAGAGTCTACTTTCATTCCCTTCCTGCGTAGTGCATTTAATTCCTTTACTAATTGTGACTTATCACGGCCTAAAGTTTCCCTGGAAAGTAAATATTAAAAAATCTATTTTCTGCTTCATATTGCATACATTATTCATAAAATATATAATACAAGAATCATTTTATCAATATGAACTCTGACTGGATACCCAACAATTGTGATTTTTTTATTTTTAACATTTTTATATTAAAAATGTATAAAATATATAATTATTATCATTTTGTTAAAAAAATAATTAAATGTTAATTCTATCTAATTATCTTTGGGTAGCGGAAACTTGTAATAATCTCCCTACAAAGATACTAGCAACAAAAATAAGTTGTAACAAGCATAAATTTCGACATTTTTCTTTCTATAAGATGATGGCTTAATTGGTCAGATCGCTTGGACGGTTTCCAAAGAGGCGCTGGTTCAAATCCCACTACATTTGAATTTTTATATGTTTTAAGGTCCATATTCTAGCGTTCTAGCTATTTAGTGAATATTTTATCCTTTATATAATTTACATACAAATATATCAAATAAAGCAAGGCTAAATTATACGACTAACTCTGTGTATCTTTTATTTTTTTAGCTTCTTCTTACGTATTGCAGGCAGGCAGATAGAGGGTAACTAGTGTTAACACATTTCATTTCCATCTTTTCACCTAATTTTCGTGTGTATATAGGAATAGCGTAACTCAACGCTGCGCTTTGCAATGTTGTCAGAGAGAAATAATTCATTACTACCAGTGGGAATCGAGTTCACAATCGTCACATTTACAGTCAGATCCCCAATTGCTGCTTAACAACAACTCTCATATTCAAAATTAACAAATAACTAAACTGAACTAAATAAATAAAAAGATAATCGAAATCCTCTATTTAAATATTAAATAATTTATTCTCTTGAGTAACAATATATGACACGATATGTGCGGTGCAGTGGCACCAAGAAGGCCTGGAAATGAAAACTTACCAAATTGAAATGCAAGTGTGTAATAGAGGTATATAAATAAGCAGCAGGTCTGAATCACAGACAGCTTCATATCGTCTCAACGCCAGCTGCGCCCATTTCTCAACAGGTCCCGCCAACGCCCCACCGCTGGAGCCAGCGCAAGCTACTATTCTACATAGAACACTAAGAACTACTCTCGATCGGTCTGTGTACACCTGAAAAAAGGATTAAATTAAATTATTAGTATAAATTAATGAACTGTCAAAGATTTTAAAAGGTGCTTATTTGCTTTGTTAAATAATAAAACGAATTTAAGGGGGTAAACTGGAGTTCAGTCTACTTAGCTTAATGTGACAATACTTAATGTGAACTCAGTGTTTTATTTATATTATATAAATAAATGAACAAAAAAGCTATAAGAATTGAAGAATCCAACCTCTGCTAACTGGGACAGTCAGTGACTGGGATAAATCGGTTAAAGTTTTGTTTCGAGGCAAATGGCGTCATCGTGGACAAAGCGTGCAAATTTTTTCATAGTGTGTGGTTCGCGAGTGTATGATACTTTACTTCTGTTAATTATACCCAGGAAAGCAACCGATGTGACTTTTAATGAAATCCCACTCTAAATGAAATAAAAATGTCATTGAAGTTTTATAAACGTGAACAAAAACATGTATTACAAGTTCTACATAAAGCACATTCAAAATCAGTCGCTCGTAACTACGTGTGGTGGCCAGGTGTCAATGAAGATATTGAATGAATGATTGGCAAATTGTTCCAAATGCTTAGAAAATCGACATATGCCATATCTAAGATTGTGCATGAGTGTATTACGCCCACAAGACCCTTTGATTGATTGACCCATTGATTGGGCCGACCATATAAGTATAAATTTGTTGATTATAGTAGATACACACTCCAGGTGGCCTGAAGTGTTTGTAGTAAATAAAACTATGTCTGCAACAGCCATTGGTTTATTACGATCAGTATTTGCAACCCATACTTGGTTTGTGTGAAGTGTTAGTATCGGACAGTGGCACATGGTTCCAACAATAAAAGGAAAACTAACTAAAATAGATAATTAATTGTGGGCTGTTAGAATTCCTAATTTGTTGCTAAGTACACCATGCGTAACAACCAATAAAAGTCCAACAGAATTAGTTTTGAAGAGGTGTCTGTGTACTCTCTTGACAGATAATTTGAGAAATACAAAAAAATTACGGGAAATTTATAATAACAATCAAAAGAAACAAATAGTATGTAATAAGTAATGCAACAAAATAACAATACAAGAACATAGCATAAAATAATAAACATTACCTTATTTAATAATTTAAAGCTTGTTTCTAAAATTGATAGTGCTTGATCAAATTTTCCCTCATTAATCAATTTTCTGGCATCTTTCAATTCAACATTCTGAAAGAATGCAATAGCTGCTGGGGCATCTCTGAGACGTGACTCATTTGCTATCAAATTCAATAATGATTCAAATGCAGCACATCTAGTAGATATTAAATTTGGGTCAAAGTTTCCTACCACTATCTGTAAACAGAAATAAATATAGCATGCGTCAGCAGCTACAACAGTACTTACTATATATATTTATATGTAAGTTTTATTAGGCACACAGATATTACAATATAAATTTATTTTGTATGTGATATAACATCAAAATTTTGAATAATAATATATATATATATATATAATTTTATGAATCCCAAGAGACATAGACATGTACCTACATAATATAACAAATTAGATTATTCAACAACTAAATTGTTTTGTCCTTTCCTGCGATCATTTTCATGGTCATACAAGATATTTTTTTCTAAAAATATATCACATGTGATATAAAATTCAAATAAGTAAATAAATTTGTTTGCAATAAATGCGTCATACCTTCCGCGGAAATGAAATGTTGTTAATTAATGATGGATGCTCCTGTTTTAAGCCATTGTATAAATCTAAAAAATTTGTATATCTTCTCTCTACATTCGCTGGATCAGGATCAAATACTCTAGACTCTGTGGAATCCTGTCTGACTTGTAACATATAAGCAACGAACTTTTTCTCCTTTTCCACAGCTTCCACCGTCCTCGACGACACAATTTCGAACTTCAACATTCTAGCAAGTTGAATAAAGTACTTTGTTTAAAAAAAAGCGTTATAAAAAACTTAATAACATAACAAGAAGACGAAAACAGAACGCAAGAGAACAAGAGACTGATTGGTATTAATTGTGATCGTAATATGACTAATTTCCAAACCATAACAAAGAAATATAACTGTCAAGTGTAAATTGACATTTGTCTCTAATGTCAAATTGTAACATTTATGATCAAAAACCCCGAGGATGATAACAAAAGTAGTAATGTAATCGATGCGTTTTAATATAATATAAATAATAGCCTCGCCCAAATGGAAAGTGTTTTTATTTATTTACAAATAGTATATTTTGAACTAAAATTACGATATTTAAAAAAACTGTATTAAAACAATTTCATATCAAGAGAATATACATTCTTAAACTTATAAGTTTAAGTTAACTGATAAATTTAAGAATAGATATTAGGACATTTATGGAAAATTAAATCTGGGACTAATTTATATTAATATTGTCGGGTACAGTCATAATTTAACTACAACTAGAAGAACCTTACTAGCGAAGTGAAAACATTCCTTTTGTTCCAGTGACCAATATCTGGCCTATATTTAATAAATTTTATGAACAATTAATTTTAGGACGTATTAATAAACAATTTAAAATATTACACTTACTCTTGAGAAATTAATTCAAAGAAAATGTGACGAAATAAATTTCGCTGTGGTGAAAGGAAATTTAGAGAAATATTTGAAAAATAATATAACCATGTAATTTTGATATAAGTATTTATTTTGACTCGTAAAAATAAAGGCTGAGTAGGTACATGCCTTATAACATTTTACAACAATGTATAAGCATAATTTAAAATAATACATTAAAAAATGCATAAATGGGTGACGGCAATATTTATTTCGATTTAAATTCATTTATGCGTACCTAGTATTAACCAATATTTAACTTAACTGAAGTAATACTAGGTCTGTGCATAGAATCCCTAGCTTAGTTTCTAAACTAAAAATATTCGAATATTAAAGCTGTTGCTATGTTATTCGTTACATCATCAAATCGTATATACGTGGAGTACATACGTTATTATAATTTATATACACATGAATGCAAATAAAAAAATAACAGCATATATTTGGGTTTATGAAATACTACTAGAAGCTTAGTTACAAGGAATGTTTTTTTTAATATCATTATAATATTTATATAATATATTACTAATGCAAGTAAATTTTTAAACTAAACTTTAAAAAAGTTGACTGCATAATTATCCAGTAATAAATCTGTTATCATGTTTGTTTGAGTTATAATTACAAATTCTATATATCTTACGAATCACATGAATCTGTAAAACTTTATAAAAATATAGACAATAAATAATTCACAAAAAGAGAGCTAAGGGCTACACAAGTTTCTATACTAGTGAGTGTTTTTAAAAGTATAAATCGAACACAGGACTAAGGCCTTTTTTTAGTTCTTTTTAAATTAGACACTTCATCTTTGAAATAATAACTGAAGTCAAGGGAAAAATTTACATTTATATTTATTTCAGTTAATTCTATTGAAAGTACAATCCATAGCCTTGTAAACATAAAATCATTGGCTAAACTCATTATATCTAAATAAACACGTAAAACACGTATGTGTTATATAATATTCACAATATTTGCATACAATAACATGTTATGGGTAAAATTGTCTAAATACTAAGTAATGTATGTGAGATTTACTAATACATGATTTTGATATGAATCAGTCATTTTATTATGGTCATATTTTCATTTCGTTATATATTTAAAATATATCAAACTATTGTATATCCATTTGTATTAAACTTTCACACTTTACAAATATATATAAATTATAGGTACATAAATTTTACTAAGATTAAATATCTTTATAACATTGTCCAAACAAGCTTATATTGTCAATTTTACAACAACGCTAACATGGTATATATAAACACGACAACGTGTAATAAACATTCTTGATAAAATTACACACATATTGGTCCATTATAAACCAAAGCTCATATTGAAAATATAAATCAGATCGTTGAAGTTTTTCAAGTTGAATCAATTCGACATTTTTTCAGAAGATTCAACGTAAACACACGAACACAATTTCTGCATAAATCTCAGTACACAACCAGAGAAGGCGTTGTAGCATTCAGGCTTCGTCTGCCATTTAACACATAAATAGTAAATAGGAACGCCAGAGAAGAGTATAGCTAAGCCTATACCGGTATCCTTAGGATTGGTTATGGCGGGAATGATAACCAAACAACCGATAGCTATGAGAAACAAGTAGGGAATGATTATGTTGACTCTAATTGGCCTCGGCATGTCCGGTTTTGTTCGCCTCAGCCACAGCATCCCCACCACTGACGCTCCCACTGACAGCCATAACGTTTGGGAAAAGTAGTTGATGAGATCGAATACGTTGCTTGTTGTTAACATAAGGAGGGAGAAGAAACACTGAAATAAAGAAAAATATTGTATAAGTTATAATATACTGTTATTGTAGGCAAAAAGGTGTATGACGAAATTTTTGTGTATTAAAGTTGTGGAATGTGCAACTGTCTGTATGATGGTTGTAGGTTCGATCTACACCAGGGTAAAGTAACTAGTGTTTTTCATTTTCCCGCTCTGGTGGGATGATACAGAAAAGAAACACACTATGCAGTCTCGTCTTGCAGAACATGGAGAACTCAGCGGCTACCCTGCTAGGTAGGTGCGTAATAGAGAGTAAAGATGAAAAAAGTTCTTCTGTTTCACAAAACACTTTAAATTACTCGAACTAAGTTAAGAATATAAAAATATTACTATTTTATTGTAAAATATTCCAACATCCATATCCTTAGTAACGTGCTGAGAATAAAACAAAAGCACGCGTAAATTTACATTAGATCAATGTCATACACAACATTTACAAATATTTATTTATTCCATTGAGTCATATTTTACATGTTTATGGTATCGCTTAACTAGTGTTCTATAATAAGTTAGACCTAATTTACTATTAGCTGTAAATTAATGAATGTAACTCTAAACACTAAGGGTATAATTTTAATCTATTGTCATTGACGCTACATATCATGTATATTACATATCTTGTTCATTACAAGATATGTACTTATGTAAAGAAAGTTTTAGAAAGTATATATATAAGCAAATTTTGAAAAAGTAAACACAAGAAAGATCCACAAGTCATATTTAGTACATTTGTAATTGTATGGACATACATGATGTTAGAGAAAATGTAGAGCACTATAGTTATTAATAATTAGAGCCCACGTAACACAGTTGTAGATTATATATATTATAACTAATATATATATTTATTTTTGTGCAAGCTAACATTTTTGCATATTGACAAAAGCATACATAAAAAAAATTCGGGCGAATTAGGAACCTGTCCCTTTTTGCAGTCAGATGAAAATGAGAACATCCTCTTTTTTGTAGTTGGTTGATAAGAAATAAAACGATGAAGAATCAATCTCTCTTCTTACACCAATTTTCACAATGTTTTTCCTTGTTAATATTACAGTACAATTATATTTTTACAAAACTGGGTGAACCGATTTTGATATTTTTTTATATGAAAGCTACTACTTCCCGTTTGTCCAATTTTTTTGATCCATTTCTCACAATGATATCTATGAGAAAATCCCATAAGTTTTAAATTGATTTGAATTGAAAGAGAAACGGACGAATAACTCAATATCACGCCAACCGATTACAATGATTCTTACTTATTTAATTTTTTTTCTTTTTTTATTTGAAAAACACACTCTTCAAGGATAGTTTGGTTAGATTCTGATTATTCAGTGAACGTCCACAATATTACATTCTAATAACATACTAGAAATGTCTGCACGATCATTCATAGAATTAGTATGATTATATATTAGCATGTACATTGTACATGTTTATAAAAATAAGAATGTTTTAAATTAAAAGACACATGCTATTGTTACATTCAAAAACCATCCATATTACAACGTGAACTGAAAATAACTTACAGTGAATATAAGTGAAGGTATAGGCGTCTGTTTATCCACATGGAAGAGAGTGAAGAAGCCGGGCATGTGGCCTTCCTGTGCTCCCGTCGCGAAGAGGCGAGCAGAAGTGAATAAAACTCCATTCACACCACCGAAAGTTGATAATGCCACGAAAACTGGTATTAACCAACTCCAGTTACCAAATAAACGGTCACCGAACACCTGTAATTGATAAAAAAAACATTGTCTATTTCAATTTTCTTAATTCTTATATATAAATAGGTTGTATCAGCTTCACGCTGTATCCCATGGGTAGGGTAAGCAGAGAGAACGTAATATCAAGACACTGCACTGTCAAATGACTTTCATTTGACAGTGACATTTAATTTAAATATCTTTTCTTTAGTGACTCCTAATTCCTACCGACCCACCAACATTTTGGAAACAGCAGAACCTTTCCGACTTCGATTTAAAATGTTAAAAATAATTTATATATTAATTTTAAAATAAACAGAAATATTAAATATGGCAATATTCATTTGAGGCCTTCGTAGCACAGCGGCACAAAGGTGTGACTGTGACGCGACGGTTGTAGGTTCGATCTCCACTCGAGGAAATAAAATATTTATTTACATTTATATTTTCCATTCTTCGCTCTGGTGTCGAGGCAAAGAGTGGCGTTGAGTTCCGCTACTTAACACGCAATACGTCTAGAATTCGGCGGAAAGGAATTTAGTGTCTTAACACTAGAAGCGTGTATAGCTTGAAGTGATTATTATTATAAAATAAACATAATTAACATACCGCAGCGACAGCTGGATTAGACATCATCTCTAACTTGGAAACCACAGCGAAGTAGGCCAAGTTAGCCATTACATAGATTATGGTCACCAACGGCATAGCGATCCATATAGCTCGGGGTAGATTCCTGAAATATCAAAAACAATATAGATAATAACACTCTGACATACCAATGTGATAGTCTCATAGCATCACGTAATGGGAAAGTTTATTACGTCGTCTCTTAATGTTAATTGGAATTTAGGACATTTTTTTCTAGTTAAAATAATAATAAAAAAGATATAGTCCATAAACAGCTTATACTGTGATAAAAATTCATAAGTATCTATTAAATAAATCAGAAAGAACATTGAGATTGTGTACGTAGGTATATCGTTCTACTTTTGCTACAACATAGTGATATATTAATTAAATATCTGTTTGTCCAGTTCAAGAATGACATGACAAATATTTACAAAAAAATACACAATCAGGTGTTTGTAGCAAATATTTAGGTGATATACCTATAACCTATAAACAACGATCCGTTATCATAGCAAATGAAAAAAACTGGACAAGCATCAATCAGCCAGATTGAATGAGGGTTAATGTAAATGGAGTCAGATAGGAACACAGGGATGCGAATGAATAATGCATCAAATACGATAAAAGCAAAAACCGTTAGAAGATACTGACCTACTCTGAAATATTTCAGGAAGGTTTTCTTTTATAGTGATTGTATTGTATTTACGTTTTATTTCAAATAAAATTCTTATGAATCTAATTAATCATTTTAATTTGTTTAATAGATAGAAAATGATAATAGTTTCCGAGATTAACGTTTAAATTAATGTAAAAATTTGAACTAATTTTCCACGAATTAAACACACTTTGTACTACATGTCTATTATTATTTTTGCTGTGTACTTTTTACAGAAATAATTAAATAAATTACATGTAAGTATTTGTTATCTCTTCATTAGCACGAACTGTAATATATTTAAAATAGTTTTTTCAATGAATATAATCGTCTTTATAAATTAATAAAAGCTACCATTTAATTAAATCTATAATAATTATAAAAAAATATATAAATGTATATTTCTTCAGCTAAAGCATAAGCGATAGAACTGAGTCTATCTGTCTATATCTTTGTTTAAACACCAAGTCAAATAAATCGACTGACTGAAGTAACGTTTGCCGAGCTCTCCCGGGAGCATCTTCACAGAAATAGCCCACCTTTATTTTGACGTACATTTTTATAGTTCTACTTTCATAGTAATCCTTAGAGAAAAAGACTTAATTGCTTCTATATACAATTTCATCGTGATATAAAGCTATATATATATCTCTTGTATTTACAACACTTATGTTAATCTTAATATGTTTAATATAACGAATAATAAATTATTAACAAAAGTAACACAACGGACGGACTGAAAATGATGAGAAGGCAACTCCAGTGTGGATGTATTTATATGATAAAAATAAATAAATTATATTTTTAAGATTTTCTTTCCGGATCTAATGTTGGTAGAAGCCAGAAAAAAAAGACTGATTCACACAAAACCAAAGCTCATCTTACGTCTCGTGGACTGTATTTTCTGTAAGATGTAGCTTAAGACTACTTCCCAACTTATGAAAGTAAAGAAAAAGTAAACACATTTTTTTATCGGCGTTAAAATTGTAAACAACCATTTATATTTATATATTTCATATTATATATATGTTCCTTTGACATAGATGATGAAAGCAAAATTTTATATTTAAATGAATATTGGGGCTTTACAAGTACTATTTAAAAATCCCACTAAATTAATTATTTATTGCTATAACTATAAAGATTGAAATTAATATACTAAAATAAATAAATAAAAAAAATTCTGTATATAAATGTACGCTTTTATACGTTCGTTGCAACTGTAGAGTTTTCTGTAACGAAACCAATTTGTTCGAGATCATTTTGTTCTCTTGCCTAACAAGGGACTAACGAAATATATATAAATATATATATTCCTAGCATTATAATTGTTTTTTTTTTCAGTTTCACGATGTACCCAGGACAGCAGAATGAGTACAAGGAAATTTGGTATAGAGGCACTCATTGCGGGTTTATGGTATTCTTATTCTACTGCGCCAGGAGGCCTCTTCATTAAAATTTGTAATCAGCTTCACGCTGTATCCCGCACACAATAGGGTAGGCAGAGAGAGTCACTAAGTCCGCCAAATTTTTCAAGCATTGCATTTTTAGTACTTTTTAAAATTGATATTGAAAATAAATTGTGAATAGATCATTCTATTATTTTTAGAAGTAATATAAAGTTGAAAAAGACCAATATACGAGAACAATGAGTGTGTGGATAATTCTTCAAAACCACAAATGTCAACCTTCTAGGAACATATAAATGCCGCGGTTAGCGGAACTGCCTTGGTACAACAATAAAACAAATCCTATGAAAAACCCATAAAGAATTTTTCATAGATGCCCATTATTCGCAATGACAATATTTTTTTATTATAATAAATGAAATTGAAGATTTAACAGCCGTATGTGGAATAATTTTAAAACGAATAAACCGTAGAGTCACGTTGTTTCTATAAAAGCCCCACTATTTTTTGCTTTAAATCTGCGCAGTGGTTAGCTTCAAAACGACCACGACTCATTGGCCTTACTGCAAGTTACAAAACCCAACGTAAGTATAGTTAAAATAGGTTTATATCTGATACCTAAAAAATAAAATAATTTTAGAGTAAACCATTTCCCTGAAAAGGGTGGAATGGAAAACCCATAACTTCCGCACCTATGGTCTGTTAGTCACAGTTGTTCGCCACAATGTGCTATAAAATCATCAGCAAAATCTATTAATAATAGTTAAATACTCCGTCGTGGCACAAGGGTGTGACTGTAACGCAACGGTTGTGGCTTCGATTCCCACTCGAGAAAGTGAAATATTTATTTACGTTTATTTTTCCATTTTCTTAAGAAAATCAGAACACTTAACACGCAGTGCCTCCAGGATTCGGCAGAAAGTGGGGAACGGCGAGGTTCCCTCTGCCTACCCTGCTGTGTGCGGGATACAGCGTGAAGCTGAAAAAAATACTAACTTGTATGGATCTTGTAGTTCTTCTGTCACGAAATTGAGGTAGTTCCACCCACCGAAGGCGAACAGACCTGAGTAAAATGCTAAAGCAATTTTTCCTGCACCATACTCTCCTACAAAAGCATTTTGAAAGTTTTCTGTATGACCTGGTAACAAAATATTTAATATAAACAATAGAAAGAAATTTAAATGCTTTATAACATGTATGTAAATTTATTAAATAAGATCTTTAGTTTTGTCAAATACTAATGGTAAAATTCCTCATTTTCACACAGCACACAGCAAGTTAGGCATAAGGAACTTAGTGTTAAGACACTCTGTTCCCCAAATTTTCCGCCACATTCTGAAGGCATTGCGTGTTGAATGGCAGGAATCAACGCCGCGCTTCGCCTCGAGACCAGAGCGATGAATAGTAAATATTTCATTTCCTCAAGTGGGGATCGAACCCACAACCAGTCACGTTTACAGTCACACACTGATGCAAACACAACGACACTCATTTCACAATTTACTCTATCAATTTAAACAATTGTATTCCAAAATGACTTCTACATGTCTTATTTGGTGCCAGCTTCGTTTACCTTCTAATTGCACCGGATAACTTCGATACTTCTATACTCGTTAGAGTCATACAACTGTATTGACCTAATTGCACAAATTATGATTAATAGCTTATCGAAGTTTGGTCAACTAGTGCAAAATTCACGTTTTATACCACTAGTAGAAGGAAAACGCTTTATTAAAAAACTCAAATACACTGCATAAATATTATAAATTTACATATTTTACTAAGAAATCAAATCAACACGTATTTAAGTAAATACAACAAAAAACCGGTCAAATTCTTGTCAGATGTTAATATATTATGCTCATGCAAATTAAATGTGAATTATACAAATAATAAACAAGATATACCTATGCCTATGTAGTAAATGCCAGATATAATTATCACTATTAGCGCTAATAGCTTAGAGGTTGTGAACACGTCTTGGATTCGCATCGTCCATCGCACGCTGATGCAGTTGACAGCCGTTAGTATACCTGTTAAAGAAATAAAGAAATGATAATTATGTCAAAGTAATTTTCAAAACACCGCGGTGGCTCATTAGGTACGAAGCTTAATATGAAAAGTTATATAATAATAATTTAACATAAAAAGCTTGTATTGCATTTCACAAGCCTAAAGGTAGTTTGCAAGAGTCTTTTTATCTAAGTTCCACGATAGTACGTTGCCATTCCTTGAACCGAACTCAGATAAACTAATGTTATCTCGTCATATTGTGAATTAAAATAACAGCCAAAATTATAAGTAAATACGCAAAAAAAAGTCTACATTCAAGATTATTTAATTATTGTTTATTCATTAAGCATTTTACTATATTATATTGCAAATTAATTATCGTTCATTAAAATAGTTTTAATGCTGATTTGTAGTATATACGATAGGATAGGTAGCTCTAGTGTCAAAACGCTCTATCCTCCTTCCGACCGAATTCCATACATTGTGTATTTATCATGTATGCTAGAGAAACTTTTAGTACCCGAGGATCGAACCCACACCCGTCTGTCTAATTTACCGTCAAACGGTCCTACTTGCACACAATAAAACAGGTGAATTTCAATAAATTAAAATAATATAGGAAATATGTTATACAAGAGTGGGTAATACGCTAAGAAACATTCACTTTTTCTTCGAAACTAATATTTGTAAGGTTAACGACGTTATATGATTACATTATCTACACTAAATGAAATATAGGTTATTGTAACTGTATACGTTAAGGAGTATGAAATTTGGCCGCTAGCATCTATAGGTGGTCAGTAGTTCAGGAAAAAATCTGAAAAATAATAGCCTGCAATAACAAAAAACACGTATTTCGACACTATAAAAGCAAATCAAAATTAACTAGCATCGAAAGCAAAAAATCTGAAAACTATATCTTTTTGGTTAAATCTTAAAAAAATAATAGTTTTAAACGGAAGGCAAAATTTGCTATTTAAACCGATAGTTCCAGGTCAGATCAGATGAAGACGCTTTGGCTAAGTTAAGCCTGAACTTCAGAAAAAGCTCGAGACTTATTTGTACCCTTAGTGATCGAGCCCGCTAGTCCGGTTTTTTTTATTAGATCCAATATTGGCAAATAATAAGCATTTTAATTAAAGTTATAAATAATTTACTTAGATATTATGAAACGACGAATTATTTTTAAAAAAATCGTCATTGCTAAGTTTACAAAAAAATCATAGGTAAAATATCGTGAATAAATTTTGTGAAACTTAATTTGAGAATTAATCTCTCTTTTGGTTTGGTACGGCCTACCTATAGCTTATAGAAAAGATAACTCTTCGAAATATAATTACAATAGCAAATATCTTTTTGAAATTTATATATAAATAAAAAAAACTCGGTATTTTAAGCTATTAAATTTGCTCTATAAATTTTATACAGTGAACCTAATGGTCTTGACATTTATCTATATTCATAGTTTAATTGATATCTATACATACATATTGCGCTTTGACAAAAAAATGTTGCTTTATATTTCTCCATGTGCAAGTATAGACACTAAGACCAAAACAATTTTACTTCTACTCATATGCATGTATCTACATGTAAGAATGTAGTTAAATAAGGTAAATATCCTCATAACTACGTCGTAACGTATAAATAATATATCCGTATAATATCCTTGGAACTTTCCACACTTATTGGCTTAAGTGGAAATATCCGCCGAAAGCTACTTGACTAAGATTTGAATTTATCATAACAGATATTTAAATGTTTTTTTTATAATTTGGGAAAATCTACGAAATTAATAAAAAATCTAGCAATATAAAAAACTATTACAAAATTTATAATTGCAATTGTAGTAATAATTTGATTTATTTATTACACCTATGACATAATATATAGATTTATTTAGTAACCCCCCCTTTAATACTCTCTATCCAAAGGTTGCCTAGAAGAGATTGCTGGCTTACTAATAAGGCCGCCTATTGTGCTTTTTCATGTATCATTGTAAACAGTTTTTGTAATTAATTATTCCGTGCACGATAAAGAATATTTTACTTTACTCTACTTTACTTATAATATAGTATGAATTATTATTATAACAAGACAAAATAAGATAGATAAAAATAAAAGATGCATTGAATAGGAAAAATTATCAAGTTTGATCAAATTAACCTTTTTATGAATAGACTTATAGAGGCATGGCAGTAAACAAGCTTATTAAGTTGCCAATTGATATGGTGGAATGCAATTCATCTGCATGCAAATTTAACGAGACTAAATATTATACTTGCTTAGTATCACGTAAATGGCGGATGTAATCACTAGTTTTTTTTTCTTGATAATTTAATCAATAAAATGAGGCCGTCGTGGCGCAGAGGCACAAGGGTGTGATTGTAACGCGGTGGTTGTGGGTTCGATTCTCACTCGAGGAAACGGAATATTTACTCAAATTTATATTTCTGTTTCCTCGGTCTGGTGTCGAGGCAAAAGCACGGTATTAATTCAGCCACTCAACACGCAATGCCTCTATAATTCTGCGGGAAGGGAGAAACGGAGTGTCTTAAAACTACGTTCCCTCTGCCTACCCTCCTGTGTGCGGGATACAACGTGAAGCTGATTTTAATTTTAAGATCAAGGAATTGGAAAGCTTTCTTTAATAAATGTTGTTGTGTTGAAGGAAATAGTATAAATTTTTATCATAAATGTAAAGACCTCATTTCACTGTCATCGTGGGTGTTATCATTAAAGTTATCATATTAGGTTATTTATAATATTTTAAGAAACAAAGAAACAACATTGAAATCTGGAGAAGAGCTTTTGTAATATATATTACTAACAAAGCAATATTTTTTTTCAAATGCAACATACCTATAAGCTATAACCCTCAAAGAAAAAAATAGAGAATTCCAATATTAAATCTTCATTGATAAATAACTAAATATTAATCTCGATAAGTCATTAAGTACTTGGTCCGCCATCAGTTTCACTTACAGGGTTACAAAAACACGAATTGTATGTGACATTAATGAGAGCACGAGTTTGAGGTAGAGGGTATATTTAATTATACATATAATGATATTTGTAAGCATCACGACAACGCGGCGCCTTCAAACGACTATGTGACTCATCTCCCTTATAAAACAGTTAATGCCTCTGTAATATACGAGTACAAAATGTCCACAAATACAAGTATTATACTTAAGATTAATAATAACTTGATAAGGCAAAAGTCCTGTAGAAACAGGACTTTTGCCTTATTAAATAACTGCGCTGCGACTTTCGATTTACTTGAACTTAAATAAACGCGACGACAACTTTCGAGACAACTTGAAACTTTATTTTCATTAATATACTTATTTTCTAGGATATCAGTGAAGGCGAATAATATAGAAAAATACATAACTCATGTCTCTAAAATATTTGTTCCTTCATAGAAAATATAATTTCCTTAAAATGTAATTATATAAAAACACTAGTGTTTTTGTATAAACGTCTGTCTAGGATGGTTTCAAATTAAATTTAGTTGCAGATAAATCTTTCAAGGTTAGATCTAACCTTACCTATCTAATTTACAACAATCTTTAAGACAAATCAATTACGAAACGAAAGAGAATGTTACGGTGTTGAGACTAGTTCTAAAGGATTGGTATATATTATATAATAATATATAGAAATGTGCTATTCAGTAAAAACAAATTATTATTCGTTATTTTATAATGGCTGAAATCAATTAAAATATTCTATACAATTTGTAACTTATGTTTTTTTAAGTATATTGAATTTATTTGACATTTTTGTATTGTTCGTAGTGCGAGTACATTTTAACGTAAAATATTAATATACTTACATAAACAGACAGCGGCGAGAAGTTTGACAGCATCTTGCGGTGGCTCACAGTCGGGGAAGAAGGGCTTTACAACATAATGTCCAAATGTCAGCGCCACAATCGCTTGTGTAGTGGGTCTTATAATTAAAAGGGCTATCCACATCCTCAGGAATGCTGGCAACGGTCCGAAGGCAGTGTAAATATACGCATAGTCACCGCCGGACCTCGATATTGAAGTCCCCAGTTCGGCGTAACAAAGAGCCCCTAGTGTAGATAAAAGTCCACAAACAAGCCATATTATTAACGATGTTGCTACCGATCTGGAACAAATAATAAAAAAATGCGTTTTACTAAGAATTTAAACACTATTTTTTTTCCGAGAAAAACCCTCAACGAAATCTGACACTGATTACTGTATACACACTTAAACGTTCGACGTTAACCTGATATGAGAAGGATCGGTATTTAGTTGAAACCACATTGATATAGGATCATTCACGTGCCATGTTGAGGGAATATTTAGAATGGAATAGAAATCTTATTCTTTACAATGTCAGATAAATCAATTTTTCATATGTATGGTACTGAATACAACTTTTCAAATTTGTGTTTTATTTTTTTATATTTATTATAAAATTGGTATGAGATCTATTTATTGAATGGTCTATATGTAACATATTATATAATATGTTACATATTACAGAATTTTAAAGTGAGTGAAATTATTCAAAATCTTTACACAAAAGGTTTAATTATGCTAATAATTAATAACTATTAACTACGCTTACTTTCCAATACAAATTAAAATCTCTGGAAATTTAAATATAAGCATATACCATACGTTCTACAGCAACAGAAAGCTCTACATAATTAAAATGAGACCCATTATAATACTTATTATTGATTTAAAGTTAACCGACAAACCTTGGCCTGTCGTCAAGTAGAGCTAGGGCACTGTCATATAGCTCAACGATTCGATTACAAACTAGAACCAATATAATATCTATTAACTGTTGTCGCTCATTGGTAACTATGTTATTACGAGAAAAAATGCACCTACACTGGACTTAAGCTTTGAACTGACATGTTCGTAAAAACTTTTTTTAATAGTAAAATTTCTAGGCAAACATATATTTTACTGTACTGTGCATTTAAAGCTTTAATTTTTTTTTATGAAAAAGACAAGAAATGAGTTTGCTACTAATACCCTTGCCGGTCTTTAAGGTGAAGATAGCCATGCTTTATGATGGTATCTTTAGGTTATTGCGGTAGAGAAGTCACAGCAAGGAGATGTCTCTACTCAAAGCCAAAGTATCAAGCCTTTCATAGATTATTGGGTAGTAGTCCCCAACGATTCCAACAGCTCTACATTGTATGGAATCAGAGATGACAGTAATCCATATGAGGCCGAGCTTGTGCCAATCGTTGTTTGGCGTAAGGTGCTGCCGCGCTCTGCCGATTTACCCAAGTTTCTTCGAGGCCAACTTGGCCTTGCTTTCTAGATGATCGTAATACTGGCAGTCACTAGAAACATTAAGGTCCAATACTAGGCGCGGCTATAAGGATAGTGTTTTGAAAAACTGGCGACACGACAAATTCTGAATTCTATTAAGCCACAAACATCTTATGGCTCCAATATTATACGAATATAGAGTTTTATGAATACTTACTTATACTAGAATTATCAGTGACACAATAAAAATATGTTTTTAAATCTCTATTCTCTACATTGTCGACTCTATCATGGTGTATATCTTTTTATTCAGATTTTTCGATCTTTCACAAAGCTTCCATATGTTTCCATAAGTTTCCATAGTGAAGAATGCAGAAAATAATTTCAAGTTTTACGTTAGAAGTAAAAATTATGTAGTCATGATTATATAAATATTTCAGATTAATTGCAGAGTTCATGTTTCTATAATTAAAGCAACGTAAGGTTTGTCAGTTTTATCATGTAAATTTAATATAAAGGGTGAAAAATAAAAATACTGTTTCTTAACTCATAATTTGATCTTAATAAAATCAAGATGCAACTAAGCTCAAACTTATCCATGTTAAAACGTCCTTTATAAATAACAAATAATATTAGCAATTTATAAATGGAGGACCTCCATTCTGCTGAAAGTGAATTTGTTATACAAAACATCAGAAACTTAACCAAAAGCCGTTGTGACGTAGCGGCACAGCTTTTAACTATGAACCCGGCGGTTGTAGAGTGTGATTCGAGCATGAGAAAATTACCTTTTTTTATTAGCTAAGACTAATCGCGACGTTGAGTGTTGCACCCAACATGCAATATCTCAAAAAAATCCCGGAAATAGGGGAACGGGAATGCGGGAATCTTATATGAAGATATAGGACCTCAGTACTAAATAGTATAATAATAAGTGAAAATTTACGATAAAATCCATTGTAATAGCACTAATTAGTTATTATATAAGTATTATCATAAGTGTAATAACTAAAATAAGCACAATCTCTAAATTTTGCCTACATTCCTGTATATTAATTTGTATTGTTTATTATTTCATTGTATCCTATTAATATTACATTATTTTATTGTATTACATTATTAATTTAACGAGAAATGTAATTTTAAGGTTTATAACGGTAAGTATAATTTTTATATAACGATTTCAATTCTATAACCCCAGATTTCCTTTTGAGTTTTTGTTTGTGATTTTTTTCCTTTGCTATTTTAACGGTAACAGCCCACCGGGTCTGCTGGCCTCACATTTATTACTCCCGGTTTCTACTTAGTACTAAAGCAGGTAGACGATATTATTAAACATAACAATGATGACGACGCCGGTTCTATTTAAACTGCTTAGCTTTACACAAAAAATTTTTACTTATTAACTTATAAACTTATTTACTTACTTTAATTTATTTACTTTAACTTATTAACTTATTAACTGTTGCAGTACTTATATTGCAAAAAATTTCTATGGAATTTTAGCATTTATGGCACGTAAACTATAAAGTGTGTCACGGTCATTTCAGTGTTATCAATGTTCACTTGAAATTTTAATATTACAAGATGATTAAAATTTGATTTTTCAACTAATCCTTAAATTTATTTTTTAAATATTTTCCTATTTTGACTGATATACTGTGTAATAGTTTAATATAATCCAAATACATAATGAATACATACTTGATTAGAAACTTAAAAAACCTCCATAATTAATTTAGTAAATAGTGATAGATTTTTTATAAAACTATAAATTGGCACAATATCCAAAATGCTCTATTTTATTCCTAGTATCGCCATTTTTTGACACGTTCACCTACTTTAAAAACGCATACTCGCGCTTACAATATTAATAGAACCAAATGGGCGGGAAATTTGACAAGCACTCACCCAGTGTGAAGAAAAACTCCAGTTGGCGATATAAAGATTCCGGAGCCAATTATAGTTCCTATAATAATTCCAACGCCATTGAACAACGTTATTTTACGTTTTAGCGTAACTTTTGAGTCACCACCGGCCTGAGTTTCCTCACCCATGCCGCAAAAATCAATCACGAAACTGATAAATAGAGCGCACGGTACCCGGTATGATAATATTAACGTTAAACTAAACTAACGTTAAAATGACACAGATTTGTTAGTTCTCCACAATATTCATTACACGGCTGATTCACTTTCTGTTACCATTTTTACGATCTCCTAAACTAGACTCGTCGAGTTGACGTCAAAATAACGCCGTACGAGAAACGTGTCACGCGTAACAGGCGAGCGGTCGTCTCGGCGCATGTGTGGCTTGTGAATGCGATTACAGAGTAGATTGTGGAGACTAAAGCGTCGTGCCTGTTCGCAAAATACACATAGAAAAGGACATCCGCATTGAAATACTGAAGCCAAACAGAGATAGCTAATGACAATGTGAACGTTAAAATAATGCGGGAGCCGGCGCCGTTAAAAATGGGGACTCGTAATGCATTCGATATTATAAATTATTACTGAATCTGCTAAACTTAAATTGCAACTCGTTATATTTGACAAATTATTTATACTATTGTTTCATATCTCTGTGATTTTGCCTCGTTTGCACTATGATGCCATCGAAGCCACTTGTTGCGTCATATCCCTTAGATCTACATTACTGCTCTACTTTAATGAGGTGACAATTTTGATTTGGTTTATAGCAGTATTGTTTCATTTTTAAAGTAAAATGTTTTAATATTTACAAATTACACAATAGAAAAAATCTATATATTATGTCCCTTATCAAAATATAAATAAACTAAGTGTGTACGTTTTTTTAATAGATAATTTTATTCACAATTAAGGAAAACTAATTTAAAAATATTACTTATAAATAACGTACTTTATTGTATATAATGACTAATTATAGTTTTTTTCATATTTTAAAAATAGATTAAATATAATAATAGTTTTTAATTAATGTTGCAATAAGTAAATTTTTAAGCTTCCGTACCTCAAAAAAAAAACCAAACCAAAGAAAAACCGGATCACTTTATAGTACGTTTGTCAAGAAAGCTTATTCAAGTTGCAGTAAATCTGCGTTCTGCTTTCAAGACGAAATTAATATCAAGTATTCAGGTCTTCGATCCTTAAGACCACAGAAAAAATCAAGCTTGTAAGGCCCGTATTTACAAACCGCACTAAACTCTGAAATCGATATCAAGATGGCTTTTTCTTTCATATCTATGAATAAGAATGCATCTCAAGATCTTCAGAGTTGACACCAGTTTATAAACAGGACCTTTAACAGGACAAGTTGCACTTTTACAGCAACTTGAACTTGTAAATTTGTACGAAAAGATAATTATTTTAGTGCTTAAAGAATTACAAACACTCAAAAGTTAATGTTATTGATATGGCTTTATATTTAAATAAAAAATAATAATGTGCTATTATCAAAAGCTAAAAAAGTTTTAACATTAGTCACCGCATAGACAATTCGACATAGTTCCTGTTTCCCTATTGTCATTAGTCATTATGTCGGTAAGTTCGCAGTACGTGCCTACGTGTAGATTCATAACACAGCCCGCTTTTTTATGCAATGTTTTTTTATACAATTGTACCTACATGATTATTTTTAGGTTCACACTGTACCTATCCCATATAGCAGGCTAGGCAGAGCGAACCGGAGAGTCTAGTGTTAAGAAACTCACTTTCCATTAACATGCTTTCGTTCCCCAATTTCTGTTGAACTCTGGAGGCATAGCGTGCTATGTAGCGGATTTCAACGCTACGCTTTTTCTCGCCATTTTTTTTTTTTTGATTCAATCATGAAGAATTTTTTACTTCAGACCGATGTGTAGAGGGGAGGGTAGAAGGTACATTCTGATCAAATCAGAAAACAGCCGTCCAAATTTCACCAAATACAACAACAAAAAACAACGAGTACAGAGATACATAATCTTCGTTTGCGAGTAGGAATAAAACTTTAAAATAAAGATCAAATCAAAACACAAGTGTAAGAGTGTCAGCGCAATAGGTTATAGGTTCGATTTCCACTTGAGGAAATGAAATATTAAATGTTATTTAATATTTTTCTCGTATTTTTTTAGTTCCCCCTCTCACTCAGCACGCAATGCCTCCAGAACTCGATGTAGTGAAATGAAGTGGGGATAGTTAAGTTATCTCTACCCCGCCGTGTGCCGGATACTGTAAAAAAAATTACAAAAAATTGAAAAATAAGTATTGGTAGCTATCTCTTAATGTTATTTGTTTCTTGGCTTGCATTGTAATTTGTACTCAACTTATACGGTAATTTTAAAAAACCTCTACTATGATTATTGCCGTGAGATCCCGGCTTAGAATAGGATCACCCTGGTACTGTCGGTGTCGTAAGAGGCAACTAAAGTACGTGTGGTAGAGTCACGACGCCAGCAATGGCAAGAGAATGGCATGGGCAGACTCGATCGGATTAATATACCACCCCCGGCATTTAAAACCGGCGTGAAGTAGTGGCTCTCGCCACTGCGGTTCGCATTAGGTAATGCCGGGCCCCGGCGCCCAACCTCTCCACCCTAAAGGCCGGCAACGCACCTGTAGCTCCTCTGGTGTCACACGGGGTCGTGGGCGGCGGTGATCACTTAGCATCAAGTGACCCGAACGCTCGTTTGCCTTGTCCTCTCCGATAAAAAAAAATATGACTTATAATTATTGTGGTGGGTATTTTACATTGTAGTAGGTATAATCTCTATTTTTGAATTTGAATTTATTTATAAGCTTAGGTTTGTAACCTAAACTTATATTTATAATACTCCAAAAGCTATATCGTAAGCATTTAAATTACTTAATGATCTACATAGTTAAAAACCGTAATGTCAATCTAGATAGATACATTTTAAAGTATGTTAATGTGAAAACACACATAATACTTTGATATATAAATTAACGACATTTTGAGTAAAATCTACAAATTATACTATTTGTTTATGGACAACATTTGCAATCACGTTTAAAGACGTCGCGGGAGACATCCTGAAATAACATGAATTTGCAGCAGGGCAGTGCGCGCGCGCAGTGGCGCTGTAATCGCACGTTTATCCGCCGCCATTTTCACACACTACACGAGCTTTCCCGCACCCAGGTACGTGCCTTCCATGCTTCATTTATTTTCTTTATATAAAATATTATAAATTTAATTTTGTAAATACAAACTAAATCAAGTTATGTAATGCATCCTTTCCTAAATAAAATAAGAAGCTTTTAAAAACAAAACAATGACCTCGACAATACACGTAATGGATACCATGTTTTTTGTTTTTTGGAATATACACTAAGTGCATAATTGAAAATCTTCATAGCACACGGGAAGCATAGTATGTATTCTCAGGTGTTTCATTATTGGGTGAAAAATTAAGTGATTTAACAATTACCTGGAGCTCATAACATCAAAAAACGATAAGAGGAATGTGACCGTCATGTTTCGGTTACATCAACGCATAGATTGAATACCAGCAATGCGCTCTTAATATGACAAAAGTGATTGGAGAATATACTATTTCATGCTTGTAAGACAATCTATTTATGTAATGATGTCCTTATTTTTTAATAGATCAACAAGCATCCCCCGCGGCGTCAAAGTTTCAAGACACGAGTCGTGTCGCAAGCTGTGGTGCCCTTCGCACGTGCTCGACTATCATATATCTCCGAGAAAAGAATCATTTGAGTGATAGTTCTAGTTCACTTATCAACAAAATCACTCCAATGACACTGATTCAGAAAGTTATTGAGGCGAAAGCAGAAAAAATGGACGGCACATCCAAAGAACACGTAAAAGTGTTAAGACCAGTCAGGAACAGGCGCTATACGCGGTTAGTGAAAATGAGTCATTATTTTCAGTGTTTTGTAAATTATTGTCTTTGTGCGTCACTCATGGATCTGAGAACATTTATTTCTTTTTTTTTTTGTAGTTAATCAAAACAAAAAGTATTCTTTATTTGTGAATCTCGTTTTAAAATTTACAGAAGATGCCTAGTAGCCGGTGAGAGGCCCCAGAAAAGGCTTTTTACTCCAGAGATAAAGCGGTATTTAAAAGATTGGCTTGTACGCCGACGAGACAATCCCTACCCAAATCGGGAAGAAAAAAAACATCTATCTCGTGAAACAGGACTTACCTATATACAAGTAAGTTTATGGTTACATTTAAAAGCAACAATCCTCATTATTTTAATAGTAGGTAGCTTTGGTAACACGTTCGGTCTTAAAGTCAGCCTAATTGGCTTTACGCCAAGAATTGCTATTTGTACATAAATAGGCACTATTCTTGTCACTGCCTGACAAAGATAATTTAGCTTTGTTTCCAACCAAAGTTTCTTGCAATAACACTATTTCTTTCCATAATTCTGAAGTTTACAAATGTAAATTGAACCTAAACAAAATGTATATTTGTAGTACCAAATACACCTTCATGTCTAACGAGTCAGTCAATAACATCCATCCGTATGAGAAATAATGTTAATAAATTATAATTAACATTTTAGATATGTAACTGGTTTGCAAACTGGCGAAGAAAGTTAAAAAATGTGAACGCAGATCGAGACCAACATACATGGGGACATCTCATACGTACATACAACGATCGTGCTCAAGGAAATGTCGAACAATTTAGCATCTGCTCTGATGATAGTATATGGAGCGAACCAGAACCGGAAAGCCCAGAACTTTTACATATCGACAGAAGAAAGAGTAATATAGATTCTGACACCGTATGTAACCAAGATACGGACAGCTCTTCTACTTTAACAGAAAAATATGAAAGCTTCAACAACAATTCAAACGAAATAGATCATTGCGATAAATCAACCTGTGATAATAACATAACTAGTCCCATATTATTAAGCAAATGGCTTGAAAGCGCGGCTAGGTTTCAGCCTAGTGAAACTAATTACTCCTGGTGGGCTGAAGGAAGACGACGGAAAGAGCAAAAAATTCGTGTTGAAATCAGCACTTTGAGGCACGATAGAGATGAAGTAGAAGCCGCCGTCGCTCTGACGACGCTTGCAACGGCGACCTCTCGTGTTACTGCACCATAAACATTTTACAGTTTAAATAACATGCCATATTAATAAAACATGTGTTCCAAAATAATTGTCAATACTTAGTTTATTTGTATTTTTTTCATTTTGAAGGTTGCCATTATTTTTAAGTCTTGCTCAATCATGTTACTTGTGTTTACAGGTCCATTGAATATTGTTTAAGTAGTAATTGATCTCTTTCAACTTTAGGCTAAGTTCCAATATTTACCAAATATGTATGTATGTGTTAATAATAAAATTTAATTTTGAATTATTTGTTTTCAAATTTTTCGATGTTCCAAATTATTTTAATATTTTTATTCTTACAGAATTTTATAATATGTTTTAAGTTGAAAAAAAAATTAAGTTTTTAAATTAAAATTCATCCATTTTTCAATTTGCCTATTTAGGCTCGTATTTATAGTTTATTTCTAATATTTAAGGTTGAAATAACAATTTGAATCTTAGTCATGTGATGTCTTAATCACTTAAATTCAAATTGTTGTTTTAAACTGTGATACAATTTATTTTTGGATTCTTTGCAAACTGAAAGACTAAAACAAAGATTTTATTCCTAGTTTTTAACTTTTTTGTTACGTCCCAACCACACCAAATGGCAATTAGAGAAGTTTTTATAAAAATGAACACTTTTAGACAATATCAATAAATAACAATGTCACTATTATTTATTTTCACACAACACAACAAAAAGAAACACTTTAATACATACTATATTTAATACAACTAAATTATAATAGTTTACTTAAAATTAGCTTTCTGTATTTAAATCAGAACTTGGTGGAGCATTTTGTATTTCTATATGTTTATCTAAATGTGACACAAGTAATTGTTGATTCTGATTAAGTTGACCAACAATACAAGATCCTGCACTTTGTAAAACAGAGCAAAGTTGACTTCTTGCCATATCCAAGCTTGGTAGCTTACTATATTCCACTAATTCATTTTTTGACATTAACTTATCTTGAATAATACCAGCTGAAAAAGAATTTAAATTTGAGAAAAAATATTGTAATTTTTTTTAAGAATCTTAAATATATCTCACTAATAATTATATTGAATACCCACCCATTATAACTAGTTGTGGAGCCTTTTTAAGTATTTTAAACATTTTTGCTGCATTTTCTGGTTGACCAAAAATCACATTTTGATGGGATGTAAATAAATTATTAACTACTTCATAACGTGTTCCTTTGGTTGCCATACTTACAATTTTTTTACCATATGCCCTTAAATGCATATCATTTTTTTTTAATGCCGCAAATATTGGTGTCTTATCTTCCATACTTATTGAATTCAAATGTAAAAATACAACCATTTTGGAAGTATTGAACCAATTAAGACATTCCCTTGCTAGAATTCTTTCAAATGGATTGTCTCTTTCGAAATTTTTTACCCCCTTTCGTGTTTCGCATAGCACAATTTCAGGGAGTGATTTCTTAGGTGGGCCATAAAAGGGTTGTGAAATATCAAGTAGAAGTTGTCGTTCAAAGTGAGGCTTACGAGGCTTTTGAACGTTGATCTTACCACGAAAACGTTTGGAAATTAAATAAGGTATTGGGGTTTGCAATAGACCTACAAAAGATTTTTCATATTCATTAATAACAGTGAAAGAATATTTTATAAATATAAGCCCTTTATTAAAAATTATTCTTTTACCTTTGCTAATTGAAGCCATATTAAAGGATATTTATTACTTTTGGCTTTTATACAACAATCAAGTGTACATGTACAACCTATGTAAAACTAATATTTAATTATTTTAAAATAAAGCCATTTCTTAACCTACAAATCGCAATATAATAAGACGTCAGTGTTTTTTTTTTATTTTAGGTTTGCCATCATCTAATATATATGTTCCTTGTTTGCCATAGATGTATAATAATAAAAGTAATACATTTGGTACGTATTGAAGACAATGACAGACAAAGTATATTTCAAAAATATAATTTTAGAGAGAAAATAAGAAAATTGAGGAATTGAAACTTCGTATACGTCGTTTTAAAAATTATGTTTAATTAATTTATTTTGATAATCGCGTTCTGTTATTGGTAGCAACTGATAAAAATAATTACGGTCCTGCCATTTTTACAATATCAGCATATAGAGTTAATATTTTTAAGCCCATACTTAAACAAATTAATCAAAGAAAAAAATCAAAAATCAAAATCACACATTAGTATTCTAATTTATCGAATTCATATCATTAAATAAAGTGGAAGAGGTATAAATATCGTGAACTTCATCATCAGTATTAAATTCATTTTCATTCACAATTCATTCAGAATCAAGTATTAAATTCATTCGTAAAATTCTGCAATGTATATTGGGCCTATATATACATCAATATTATTACATACCAACGACGTATTAAAGGGACCTTAGCTTACCCATTTCGAACCTATCCTTTCTTCTGTCAAATATGCTATGTTCTCATAATTTTAACGTTAGAAGCGATATTTTATTTAATTAAATTAAATAAAATATCGCTTTAGAGTCTTTGTTAATCCCTACGCCTTAGTAGGGATTAATAAAGACTCTTGAGAGGTCTTGGTTGAAAGAGTCTTGAGGGCTCATTTTTTATTTATACTAAATAACTTTTCATTAATCTGTGAAAAGCTTAATTTGACTCTTAACAAAGAAACATTATACTGATTACTGATGTACTCTATAGAGACTCCTTGGGTATATATGTTCTGTGATAGAGACATTACTGCAATCCGTCCGGCGACGCTGTCAAGACCAGTTCAGGTCAACAGCAATAAAGTCCATTCGAAAAAAGAAGACATTTCTCAGTTATGTTCCTTGACATTGCCGCTGTCATTGGAAATTGACAGTTGACACAAGATAAATAAATAAGACCGTTTTACGCCATAATTAAATTAGTTTTCCTGAACATGTCTTATAACCTTTAAAGTTCAGACTTTATTTCTACTTTACTTACTTTCTTGGAAATTATAAAAATGAAAGAATATCAAGAGGGATCTGGATCTCCGCATGGCGAAAATGAAGAGGACGTTGAAGTTATTGAGATTATGGAGGAAATACAACTAGATGACGAAATGGAAGAAATTGACGATGATCTAGATGAAATGGAAGAAGATGTACCAAAACCCGAAGATCTCGCAGCTTTAACGTTTGATAAGCATAATGGTTCTGTCTTTTGTTGTGACGTTCATTCCAGTGGAAAAATTGCAGTAACAGGTGGGGAAGACGATAAAGCTTATGTGTGGTCAGTGGAAACTGGAGAAGTTATAATGGAAAGCAGCAACCACAAAGATTCTATAGTTTTTGTCGGATTTAGCTTTGATGGTGCTTATTTAGCAACTGTTGATATGGGTGGACTTGTGCAAATATGGAAATGTAAATTAGAAGATGATGTAAGAGAGCCATGGCCCCTTGTTTTTGAATATGAAACAGGCGATCTAACATGGAGTTTGTGGCATTTTGGAGCAAGAGTATTAATTTGTGGAACAGATGGTGGAGATATATTTGTATTTAAAGTACCATCTGGAGAGACTAAAGTTTTAAAAGGCCATAATTTAAAATCTGAATGTGGTAAAGTATGTAATTTGAGATGATAATTCCAGCATTATTTCATTAATTAAAAGATTGTTGTATTTAATCAATATTCCAAGTATCCTTATATTTTACTAATTATTTTTTCATATATAGATATTTCCTGATGGAGTACGCCTTGCAGCTGGTTACACAGATGGCACAGTTCGTATTTGGGACCTCAAAACAACTGCGGTTTTGCAGCAGATTCCTGCTTCTGTTCATCAAAGTCGTGTTATTGCTATCGATATTCACCCAGAAAATAGCCTTATAGCATCTATATCATTTGATGGTAACTATGGTTGATGATGGATATAATATAAGATATATTACGATATTTTTTCAAAAGTAACAAAATAAATTTATTTATTTACAGGCAAAGTGGTTCTAGTGACTCCTAATAATGGAAAAATTGTTGCACAAATCAATACAGAACTTGACTTAGAAGTAGTTGCTTTTTGTCCTGACGTTAAACTAGGAAATATTGCCTTAGGTATGTAAAACATTATATTGTCTTATATATCTATTAAATGACAATGTTGGATTTAGTGTATAACCCATTCTTATTTATAAGTAAAAAATATATATATTTATTCATTTAACATGCAATGTCTCATAAATTAGAGCTGTCTCAACATTAGTTTACCTCGCTAACCCTGTTTTATACACATACAAAAAGAAGTAAAGAAAGTAATTTGAAAATATTAAAACCATTGAAAACTAAGTAAATGACTGAAATACAGGAGAAGTGGCATAGTCATATAGTTGAGTTTTAATGTAGGAAGAGAATCCATAGTATAGTATGGTATACACATTTAAGTGATTTTATACAGCGAAATATATTAATACAAACAAAAAACCTAATAACTAATATTAGGTACAAATATTTAACGACTCTCGAACTATTTTTCATCTTTATGAATACAATTCTATATTGAAAGACAATAGAGATAAAATATTCTTAAGCTATTCCGTATTGTTTTTATTACGATGAATGCTGCCTCTGATTATAATAGAGTGAGGAAAAACAGTAAACTTATTATTGATAACAATTTTTTTTTCATTAAAAATAAATAGTATACAATCTAAACATTAAAGATGGGTTTTATTTTAATTTGAAGGTACATTGAAGGGATCTGTAACAATATGGGACACAGCCCGGCAGATGATTCGCCATCATTGCGCAAAGCCTGATGATGAATTCGCAACCGGGGTTACAAAGATGATGTGGGTGAATGACCAGCTGGTCACTGGCTGCTTAGACGGAACTGTACGCATTTACGAAGCAAGATCTGGAGACTTAAAATTTGGTTTGACAGGACATTGGGCGGCTATAATGGACTTGACGTACAACAAAAAAGAAAATTTTATTCTTACCACTTCAGATGATGGCACTGCTAGAATATTTAAGTATCCAGAAAGTACAGAAGATTCGTGAATAATTATTTATTACTTTAAATTATGTAATAAGTTTTAATTTTGAATATTGATTTTGAATATGAAATATACCTAATATTTTCTATTTATAATTTGTTTTAATAATACATTTATGTTGCTTACTTTATTTCAGTATCTGTATTTTTTTTTATTTTAGGTTGCTTAAAACTAAAATAACCTACATACTACACAGAAAATATAATTATCAATTGTTATTATTATTATGTTTCTCATTCATAATTCACGGGTTCAAAAGAACCCGGTCCTTTGGAAGTCTTGCATAGGTCCAACACGTAGAGGCCCCTTAGAGAATATACACATGTTTTACTGTGACGCATCAGCCGGGATCCATCTCTTGGTAACCACAGGTAATTGCCCATGATGGTAACAGTACCTTTTTACGTAGTTAAATAAATATTATTTAAATTAGAAACTCTTGTGTTAAACATTTTCTTGCTTCACGCAGTATTCCGTAGAAAACAGAGTAGGCAGATCGACCCTGGAAGACTACTGTTAAGGCGCTCCGTTTCCTTTAAGACGTTTCTGATCCCCACATTCCGCCAACTTCTTGACGCATTGTATGTTGACTGGCGGAACTCAATGCCGATATTTTGATTTCCCCGAACCCACGACCGTCGCGTCCACTAATTTGCACGTCTGTGCCCCTGTGCCACGACTTTTCCAAAAGCAATATGTTAAATGTGCATTTTATAGACAATAAAATATTTTACACTTCAAAATCACGAATTAATTTTCCAACGACGACGCTTATCACTAAAAAGGATATTTACGTTATCAGACTGAATTTTTCAAACAATGTATGTACTTAAAAATCTGTGCCAACCCGTACACGTGGTTAATAGAGACGTGAAAGAGACAGCCAAAACCCGTTGTTCAAACTTGGCAATGAATTCAAAAACTAGTTTATGATCTTAAAATATGCTTTAATATAATCGATCTACGTTCTATTTTTCTCTGCACGATCACCGCTTTGTGATGTTTTCGCACTGTAGTCATGTATTGGCGGACTCGTGGTTAACTTGGAAGTAAACCGAATACAGAATAGTAAAGTGGGGACGGGGAGCGTTGAACGTGTACTCCGTACCGCGTCGAGCAGTAGTTACGATCGTTACCGTCATATATTTTTCCCGTATACATACTTGTTCTAATTAAATAATAAAAGCCATTAATTTTTATTTAGATCCTCCTACAAATCTCACATGGTGGTTTCTTATTTATTATTAGAACAATTTAACCTCTTTAAAAGGACATTTAATAATAAATAATAATATAGTGTAGTACATTACGTTGTGTGTTATCAGCATCTGTTTGGTGGTAAACCAGCGGCATTCTATTATCAGGACAAGGCTGGCCGCTGGTGTTTAGTTCGCACGTGGTGTTTCCCGCGGTGGCTAGCGCAGTGTGATGCAATGCTTGCGTGACGGAGGATCACAGTTTCCGCAACAGGCCCCGCTCGAACCATGTGTTCTGTTTGAAGCATGTTCAGCATTCTAATTAAAAAGTGAAGTTTATTGCTTGTTTTTGTTAACAATTCTTAAATATGGCTAAAGTATCCACTACAGAGGGTCTGACACCCAAGTCCATGGATGTAGGTGAAAGTGGCACATCCGCAGAAGTGGAATCAAATGAAGGGATACGACTTAAAAAAGAATTGAGCCTAATGAATGGCGTGGCGATTATTGTGGGAGTTATAGTGGGGTCTGGTATCTTCGTATCCCCCAGTCTGGCCTTGAAGCACGCAGGCTCGAAGGGCATGGCCCTAATAGTATGGGTACTTTCTGGGTTCATGTCCATGATTGGAGCTCTATGCTACGCGGAATTAGGTAAGTGCTTCATTAATTAGCATTATAAACTTTCGAAAAGTACATATATATATAAAAAATGTTAGCTAAAAATATTTATCATATAAGTATATATTTATAAAATAACAATGTTTAATTATTAAAAAAG
>JBAIZZ010000011.1:829004-876461 GCA_037355905.1 Heliconius aoede
ATATTTATTAATTATGACTTATATGCATTATATTTCAGGTTTTCTCACTGCACTCAATTGCTTCAACGTTAAATGGGTGACTCGAGTGCAAGATTCTTTTACGGTAGCAAAAATATTGGCGTTACTGGTACCTTTCTTTGCCAGCATATGGTACCTGTCCACTGGGCACACGGAAAACATTGAATCGTTAATGCAGGGTACCATCACTAAGCCTGGTGATATCTCCATAGCTTTCTACACTGGACTGTTTTCGTATTCCGGATGGAACTATCTGAACTTCGTCACAGAAGAACTCAAAGAACCTTACAAGTAAGTATATACTGTTAATTAAAATTTATTGGTGTCAACCTCTTTCTTATGTAAGTATTGACCATGAAGTACATACTTTTGTAATTATTTACAAAATAAAACTATTAAGGCCCAGTTTCACCACTGTCTGATAATGTCCCGGATCCCGGAATCAGAACATTAAATAAATAAATAATATATGAGAAACTTGCACTTAAATGTGATAAATAACCAATATGTTCAATATAGAGTAATTTAAAAATTATTTAATTTACAGAAACCTCCCGAGAGCAATATGCATATCGATGCCAGTGGTGACGTTAGTATATGCATTGACCAACATAGCATACTTTATAGTGCTCTCCAACGACGAGATACGTTCCTCTGAGGCCGTGGCTGTCACATTCAGTGAAAAAATACTCGGTGTAATGTCGTGGATTATGCCATTATTTGTCGCATTGTGTACATTTGGATCTCTAAATGGTGCTATTTATGCGTCTTCGAGGCTGTTCTTTGTTGGTGCCAGGAATGGCCACTTACCACTTGCTATTTCTCTGATTGATATAAGGCGGTTGACTCCCGTACCATCTTTAATTTTCATGGTAAGTTTAATAGTTAACTGTATGTGGATCTACTCGCAACTGACTATAGATGATTTATTGATTTGTTGACTGACTATATATATTTTACATTTTGGCAAAATAGTTTATAATTGAAGAGAAATACATTTCGCCACAAAGCTTTCTCTGTTTATTATCAACTTAACTTACTAGAGTTAGATTAACATCAGCAGTCATTACGAAGTTCTCCTCGCTAATGACAATATAAATAATATTCAATAATATTACATTTCGATCGTTATGTAGAAAGCTATTGCGGCCGTTTTGCTTTATTAGAATAATTTTAATAAATATAATAAAATATTTGTTGAAAGGCAGCTGGTTGGTTTGTTCATTATTTTTTTTTTGTCAAATAATTTATATTGTGACCATTCGCTGTCCTTCTTGACCTACTGTAAGGTAAGGTCCGCTAGATATTCATAAATGTATTACAAAAACATATTGTTAATTTATAAAGACTTATGTTTTAATATTAGTAAATAAATACAATATTTCTTAATCTTAAATGCCATAAAAATATAGGGACGGTAAATATAGGGCTAAAAAGCTAACGCTATCGTTAAAATTTTTTAAATACTGTTTATCGCTATATGACATTATTTAAATTTGATAATATAGCCAAATATTATAGGTTTATGACAGTCTTAATATTAAAATCAGCCGCACGCTGTTCCGCATATAGCAGGATAGACAGAAGGAACCTACTGTCAATGTTCCGTACTCCGTTCCCCACGTTCCACACGTTCCACACGTTTTGATGAAAAAAAAAATGGAAGATGTTTTAAATGTTTGAAAATAACAGTAGGCTAATTCGCTTTGCGATCTAACAATATGTAGAGTTATTTTCGGTTACCATGCGACTTATTCATGTCTTTTTTTCTTTTCAGTGCTTAGTAACTCTCGTGCTCCTCTCATCCAATAGCGTGGAGTCGCTGATTGTTTACGTAACTGCTGTCGAGGCCATATTTATACTCTGCTCGGTGGCGGGACTGCTGTGGCTGCGGTACAAACGTCCGGAACTGTCGCGGCCCATACGAGTAAACCTCCTACTTCCAATCGCATTCCTCGTCATTTGTACAAGTCTTGTAGTTTTCTCAGGCATACAAAAACCTATGGAAATCGGTATAGGTATCGCTTTCATAGCTCTTGGAGTCCCAGTGTTCTACGTGTTCGTCATGTGGAAAGATAAACCTATGTGGATTCAAAATGCATGTAATTCCTTTAACACATTTTGCTCAAAATTGTTCTTATGTGTGCCAGAGGACTCTAAGGATTTATGATCGAATGCTGGCTTGTTTGCGACGTGCTTATGCATCTACTTTTATTTATTGTGAGCTTGTGACCATAATGTTTAGATCTGTTGTATTAATTTAAGCTTAAAATATACAGTTAAGTTTATATTAGACTTGAAAATTATAATAAATTTCGTATATAATTAAAAAATATTGTTTCTTTCTATCGAAGAACCACACGGCTATTTCAATATTTTTATTTCAATTCCTTCGGACTCTCCGCTAGGGATAAAGCGTGAAGCTAAGTTTAAGTTATTTCTATTCTTCTATTATCCAACTTTAATCAACATATATTTTTTTGTGAACAGAGAACTGATAATTTAAATATAAAATATTTATTAAATAAGATTTACTTTTATATAAGTCTTAATATTTGTGTTTGTAACGTTGTTTTCCTAATTATGTGAGGTTTTTTGCAGCGTGGAAGCTAACATCACACTTTGTCTAACAACGCTATATACCTACGTACTATTTACATTACGTATGTATGTAATATAAATAATATTATGTCTCTCTATGGTCGGTCCTTCGTGACTTAAGATTGCCCACAATGGCCACATTCAGTTGAAATGCTGACGACAGCAGAATTTCAACGTGTGTTCATCTGGTATGTGAGTGACCTTTGGTCCTATATAACATAGATTATAGTATACATTAAACTTTCCCCAATATTGACCTCAATAATATTTTTTTAATTAACGTGTCATATAGAGTAATAGATATATTAATAATTTTCTTAATATGTGAATATTTAATAGACACAAAATAACTAATAAAAAATATTTAAGAGTCGATAGAGAGTAGTCGATAGAATAAATATTGAAGAGTCTCGAGTGGGAAATGAACCAAAAATCTGCCACTATCTGACTGGCCTCGAACACAGATCTTGTATGTTTTTATAACCGAAAAATAGAAAAAGAAATAAATAAAATCTAAATGTGAATTGTCATAAATAATGAAAGTTCTACTATAGAGTTTTTTACGTACATTTTTTATCTAATCTTCACAATAATGCCTATAAGAATAATTATACTTAATCAGTATAAATACTTCATTGCTATGATAAATATATAGGCGCTTACATATCATACATTTTATATGATTAATTTCGCTTTGCTTTACAAGCAAGAGAACGAATAGGTCTAAACATTTTAAGGTCTTGAGACCAGTCGTGGCTCACGGGCACAAAGTGTGACTGTAACAGCGGCTTGTTGTGGGCTCGATTCCCGCTCAAGGAAATGAAATATTTATTAAAATATATATTTTCATTTCTTCGCTCTGCAATGCTTCTAGAATTCGGCGGAAAGTGTGGAACGAAGTATCTTAACACTAGGTTCCCTCTGCCTGCTCTTTGTAGGATACAGTGTGTAGCTGATTAAAATATTCTATATCATATCTGTCCTATATAAGTACAATATATAAGAGATTACGCTATTGTTGTTATTATCAAATATAATTATAAAAAATAATTTTATACATTTTAACAATATGTATTTGTATATAAAGAACTATATCTACTTACAACATCGCCGGCGGGAGGGTTGGATTGTGAGAATTATAAAATAATACAGTTAAAATGAAGACTTTATACAGTAAAAATGAAGCTCTGAAAAATACCACATCATGTTGGATATAAAATTTAAAATTAGTTACATCAGTTTAAAATGTATCGTCAGGAGTGAAGACCAAACGCACATACATAATTTGGAACATGCTCCTCTCGACTACCTTCAAAGCACCAAGCTATGTCGACTATTTCATTATTCTAACACTTGTCACTTATTTGATTAGATTGAGGATCTTAGGATGAAGACTAAGGATAGATCTAGAATTACTTCGCCAATCGTCCAGTAGGAGCATAAGCTTGTTGTTGTGAACGCAACAGATTGTGAGTTCGATTTCCAGTCGAGGAAATGAAATATTTCATATTTACTCTGGTAACGCGGTGTTGAGTTCCGCCACTCAACACAGAATGCCTTCAAGAATACCGCGATAAGTTTCCCAAACTAGTTTCCCAGGTGCTCCTGCCAAACTTGCAGAAGTTACAGCTACATGACATTAAAAAAACTTATTTTTGTTGTTAGCGTGTCTGTAGAAAAAAATTGAATACATTTTCTAAAATATTAAGTTTCTTTTTTGTTCCTTAAATATGAAATATTCCTAAAAAATCTTCAAGATTTTAGAAGACTTATTACCACAACTAAGTTTTTTCTTTGTTGTCAATTTTACAAGGCGAAACGAACATTTGTTGGTAATATAATAAAATTGTATTTAAGAATATTAGTAAATAAATAATTAACCTTGTGTTTTTCGTGATAAAAAAAAGCTAACTTCACTATACAATGGCCACATTAATGGTAAAAAACAGTTAAAAATAAAATTGCATTTTATCGAACCGTAAAACGGCCACGTAAGTTTCTCTCAAAGAAATAGAGCCGTCTGGAGCGCGGCCACGACGTCTCTATTGTATTGATCTAGGAAATCGATGTTTCATAACCATTATGGAACCAAGAATCGTGCCTATTATTAAATAAATAATAAAAAATTACGTTTAAGTAAATAACACGACGTAGGGTGTTTTCAAAATAAGCAGTAGGTAAAATATTATTTTTCCATTTATTTATTTTAAAAAAAATCAACATGAATCCTTAGGTACATTTAAATTAAGTATGTATTTTTACGTTTTATAAACAATATTCTAAAAAAATCTGTTTACAAAAATTTATTGTTGTAAAAAAATTAATGGCCTATTCAATGAGCAGTTGCCAGCGACATGTAAGCCTACCTATATAAATTTGTGAAATCTGGAATTGAAAACAAATTATATAAATATTGATTTTTAGAAAAATATTTATATTGCAAGATAACCATGTGAACAAAAATATATGCTTTTCTAAAGGAAGTAAATATTTGTACACTTAATTTAGCATTTGTAGGGGATTCTTATCAACATCACTTATTTACTAATTTTATTTAAAATATATACAGGACCACACTATTTTTATAAACGAATTTCTTTATAAATTGTTTTCAAATTGTAAACAAATATTTATAATATAAAATATTTCTATATATTCTATACAGTATAAGATCTATTTGTAAATATGAATTAATTTCAATAAGTACACTGTGTACAATGACAAATACTTCGGCATACATAATTACATTGCAAAAGGTGACTGTAAGTTTTTATTAAATAAATTCTAAGTATTTATTACATTTACTGAGTGTTGATTAGAGCAACTTATATTGACTCTCGCTATCTGCGACGGAGGCTAGGTAAATGTAAATGGGTGCAGTTCGCAAACAAATATATGATATAAGACATGATTGGACGGTCTTTACTTATAAGTAATGTATAACTAAGTGGGTTTATTGACCATTCTAACATTGAAAAAGATTAAATAAAACGGTAGAGAGGGCCACAACGATCTTAAAAACGAGTAATTTCTATTTTCAACTTATAAATGTATGTAGCTATCTATATTATTTATCTAAGTACAAGTAGCATATTATTTGCTTAAAATAAATAATGCTTGTTTAATGATGTAATATTAAACACGGTAACAAGGTTAAAAAATATGTTATAAGTTGCTAATGTATATAAGTACATTTTATATCTACTTTTACATGAGAGCTAACTAGATAAGTCCTCGTAGGTTCTTATTTACAAAATTTTTTTTATGGGAGAAGATTTCAAAATTATAAAATCTTTGCGTTTGCAAATTACAAAAAAGATTCCAACGAATTGAGAACCTACTCTTTTTTTGAAGTCGGTTAAAAATATTTTAATGTCGCGAATTTTCTAATTTATTTTTCTTTATGTAATTAATATAAATAATAATACAAATAGTCAACAAAGTTAAAGCTATTATATGTCATTTGGAAGAATGATATAATACAAAAGTGGCTAAACTACACTATAAGATATAATGAAATGCCTTTTACAAGAGTTTCATATGAAAATTTGAAGAAAAGATGACCACCCATAGTCCATAGCAGACCAGGGAAATTATAAGAAATATTAAAATACGGGCAAAGGTTGTTAAGCGTGAAAACGAAAAAAATATCATCATATCGTCGATTGATAATAATTAATTGTACCGTGACAAAACAGGGAATGAAAAATACGAGTATATCCACCATCCATCCATCCATCCATCAGCCTTTGAACGTCCACTGCTGAACATAGGCCTCCCCTAATCCTAGCCACTCCGTCCGATCCAACGCCCTTTGAATCCCACGGACTCCCGCCGTTTTCCTTAGGTCGTTGGTCGAGTAGTCTTTTGCCGAGACTACTTTTATATATTAAGTAAAATCGTAACGACAGATCAGTTGTCTCTGATCACATGGAAGATATATAAGAAAAATATTATATTGATATTATTTAAACGTATATTCAACGAATAACAAACAATAATTGTTTTGAGAAAATATCAAATTACTTAACTTAAGTTTTCCTGACATGGCAAGAATATAATGTGATATATAATATTTAACTGTAATAGTAGATATTTAACTTGGCGAGTAACTTATATCTTTAAATTCATTATAATGCCATAAACAAGTTAATTGGCTTTCATATAATTAGTTAATGACTTTCACTTAATAGATTACGCATGTTATCGTAAAAGTAAAAAACAAATATATTATGATGTATTATGATACTATTCATATCGTCGCCGACTACGAATAGTATCTCGAGACCACATGGAGGTATTCAGATAAAATTAAGAACCATTCGCATTCAAAAAATGAAATTTGGCACGAAGTGAACTTACATTACATACAAAAAATATAATAGAAAAAATCTGAAAAGTGAAAATTTACAGGAAACAAAATAATCATTACATGCAAACTCAAGTTGTACATTCCTTTGATCTGACATGCACGACTCGCACTTAACCTGTATTTATTAAATATAATATCAAGAATATTAATTTTAAATGAATTATTTTATTTGTAATTACTCAGTTATGTCTTTGTACACAATTTGGCCCCATTTAAGTGACAATCATAATTTTCAAAAAGCCAAATTCCAAGGTGGCTTTATATCGTATGTTTAAAACTTAGTAAATCAACCTTGTATCTATTGAAATTTTGTTTTTGTGAAGTCACGGACAGGGCTGCTTGGCGTCCAATGTTAGTGCTATAATACCTATAATCTCTAGATTATATTATACTAGGTATTTAAAATTTGTTTATCAGTATATTTATATATAAATAATACAGTTGCCATGTCTGTTTATAATGTTATTACCGGTAAATATGTTTATTTTCTATGAAAATTACAATATTTAACAATTCGCGTTGAGCACATTCCTAAGTTAACGGAGTAGATATAATATAGGAAGGTTTCATATTTTTGTTTTAAAATTTTACTATATTTTATATTCATGCTTTAAAATTTATCACATTCATTGATATAAATAGAATATAAAATATTTTTAAAGTGACAAAGAAAACTGTTTGAATTAGGAGGTAGGTGTTACTTAAATAAATGTAGAACCGGTTAAGTCATACGTTTAAATTGGTAAATCAACAAAAAAAGTGATTTTTTTATACATTTTGTTATCACAAGACCTGATATGTTATTGTAAACATTTAAAAAATTCTTAACAAACACTTTTTGATATGTTATTTATAGTATAATGTAGTTGAATATCTTTTCAGCTTCACGCTGTATCCCGCACATAGCAGGGTAGGCAGAGAGAACCTCGTGTTAAGACACTCCGTTCCCCACTTTCTGCCAAATTCTGGAGGTATTATCAAAAATAGCAAAAAAATTTGCATTCGAAATTATAGTTAAATATTCTTTGATGAAATGGATTAACAAAAAGCTATACGTATGTACAGTAGTAAGTCATTACATTACTATCTTATTCTAATAACTTGTAGGTGATTTTGGATAACAACCCCATATCTTATCAATATGCCCGTATAACATTTATAGAATACCTATAGGATTTGGACCGATAAAATAAAGTTGAAATAAATAGATAAGAATATCTTTATAGTTTAACCGTTGTATATATACATATACATTGGTTTGATGTGTAGTGATAGATACAATCTATAATATTATATAATATTATTTGTACATATATTGCAATTCTCTGCATTGCATTACGCTACAGGTGACCATTATAGCGTAAATAATGGCTAAATTGAAAAACCCTTTTGAATTGTATATTAAATTTTTTTTCTGAAGAACCGCTGACAGTACCTACTGTCACTCAAATATTTAAAACTAATTAAATATCCATACAAATCGCATGCCTCCAGAATTCGGCAGAAAGTGGGGAACGGAGTGTCTTAACACTAGGTTCCTACCTACCCTGCTGTGTGCGGGATACAGTGTGAAGCTGACAAAGCGCATGCATACATATCGTTGTATTTATATAATGGACGACAATTAAATAATTTTCATTTACAATGTAAGAATATTAAAAATTCTTACAAATATAAAGTATTTAAATACTCTTTATTGTTCTCTCATCAATATAAGTAAATGTAAGTGAGATATCTACATTATGGTCTTTGTTGTCCCTGTAAAAAAGGAAACTGCAAATACGCTGTGTTTTTAAAATTGGCCAGGCGTTGGAGGCTGATATTATCTAAGGCGAGTTGAATATTGAATGTAAATATGCGTGTTTTGATTCACGAATTTTGTTTTGTTGTATGTACTGAATTAATATTTATATATCAATAAATTATTATGTTTGTTTATTATTAAGTTAGCACAAATTTGGACTATTTATTAGTAAGTCAGTCCTCTTATGATTCCAATTATTACGAAATACTGTAAGAAAATTATACAAAAGTATAGATTTTCTTAAATAATGTCACATCCAGAGTTACTTTGTTACTATTAAATGGTTTATACCAAAATATATAATTCCTATTTATTTTACCGGTAGCTTAATTTTCAGTGCCTTTCAAAATCTATATTTCAAAGACTACGTTAATTCGATAGCTATAAACAACTATAAAGAAAACAGTAGGTCAGCTTATCACTCCAGATAAAGGCGTTATAATTTTTTTATGTTAGAAAAATAACAATATAGACCAAACTATTCTAAATACCACATTAGTTAATAAGAAGCCATATAGATAAATACTTTTTAATTATATTTACATATTATACGTAATTAGAAGTAAACACTTTCGTTCACAGAGAATTATCATTACATAGCAATGATATTTACTAAATTGTTTGTTTGTTTATAATATGCATAATGTGGAGTTATACAATAGCCCACTATATGTGTTTTACTGATAATATAATTGATTACTCACTCACATTGACGCCTTAAGTATTTGTGCTGTCATATTATTTATTTTAAATTTTACTAGTTTTCTTATCCATTTCACACATTTTCAATATTATTTTACTATTATAATACAATAATGACTACTATTAACCACGTATATATATATATATGTAAATAATCGTTTTACTTTACGTTTCCAACGAGGCGCGTGTTCAAATACCGCTCGCTACGTTAAAATTTTTATACGTATCTAAATAAGTATTTTAATTTCCTAAATGTGGAATAATAGTTTAAAAATGTTAAATAATGGTGTTTTTTCCACATATACCAGGATAGGTAGGATCGAACCCACAACATTGACATTTAGTGTCACACCTTTGTGCGACTGCACCACGAGAACTTCATTAAATAATTAACTATCAAAAAATATTAATAACTAATACAAAATGATTACTATTTACTTTGTTGTTGTTCTTTATCTATACTAATTACAACATGAACGTAATCCTAATTACAATCAGGCTCTTAGGAAACGAGCACTCCAAATTAAGTAGGATGTCAGTCGAGTGTACCTTGGTCAGTACGGTGCACTATCAGCGAGGAGACGCGATGGCCGCGAACTTCTACCAAAACACTTCTTTACCATTAGCGCTAGAACCGACCTCGAAAACACCGACAGGTGAAAGCCTCAGACGCGTGCTTCGCCTCAAGTGATTAGCACGTCAGGCAATACCACGACCGTTTGTCGTTTTCGGTTCGATTATAAACTAGTGGATAAATAAACAAATACAGTCGCGTGAGCGCGGGCGCATCGTGTCGCGTCATATCAAGTCGTTCGAGTCGGCCGGAGCTGGCCGTCTGTTTCTGATAGTGTAGTGCGGAGGCGCGGGACCGGCGCCGGCGCACCGGCCGCTCTCACCTCAGTACGATGGCTGTGTTGACGTGCGCCGTAGTTCTGTTGGCGGTGGGCGCGCTCGCCAACGATCTGCAAGTACTGGATGCCGGTAAAAACAACACCCTACCAGCAGAACAATATTTCATTGACAAGATATTCGACAAGTATGGAGACAAAGGTGTCATCACGTTTGAAGTAAGTTAATTTTCTTTTTTTTATTAGTAACAGTACACTTTTTACATTTTTTCTCACTTAGTATGGTACAAATAATATTTTTATAAATAAAACATTTTGTAACATTATTATTTTTGTGGTTGTAAACATTTATTCATTTAATATTTATATTCTTTACATTGCTAAATTTCTAATATCTCTGTAATGTTAGAAATACAATTCCCACATGCGTCTATTCAAGCTTAACGGAAAATTTCTAAAACAATTTTCTAAGTGCCTTTCCCTATTTCGTAAACGGAAGTTCATCGAACTTAAATGTTACAACATAAATCGATTGGTTATCTTAATCGAAAAATTCTTATCTTGTTAAGTATAATCTAATAAGAACACGCCTAGCTTCCTTGTAATAAATATATTAACGTGTTTATAAATCGATTTATGTTAGACATACGCATTAGAAAACCGCAGAAAATCTTACATATAAAATATTAATAGGCCATTCCAAAGATTTTTTGTATCTAAACACGTCTCCTGCATTATCATATATATATGTAAAGGTATATACTACTGTATACCGTACCGATCGATTTTCCATTATCTTTATAATATACCTATATATATTATAATGCAAGAATATCTGAATTGATTTCTAAATAAAATTTAATATGCGATATCTTTCAGTTATTTTAGTTTTCGCGGTGAATGACTCCGAATAGGTATTCTGATTACCTATGCATATCATTAGCACTTAAACCTATAAAATAGTAATAAAAAATATTTTTAATCTATGATACTCCTTGTATTTCAAAACAAATAAAGTCAAAAAAAGCTATATTTGATTGGTGTTCCAAATGTATTGCGGCTATCGTCAGTCACTTACAAATAGTAAGACATTAATTAATAACTTCTAATACAATGTATTACAAGTATGTTTTTAACAAATGGTTGATATTATCAAACATCTCAATCTTTTTGTTATGCTAGTTCAATTGTCAGTATAAATATAAAAGGCCATACGGATGTACGGACTATACCGATAGTGTCCACTCGGACTAGATAGATAGAGGAAAGGGAAGAGGAAGGGCTGCAAATTTAAATCCAAGCAGGATGAATGCAGCATCGCTAATAATCTTAAGTACCTTTACTTAACTACCTTTTGATATTTCACTGGTTTTTATCATTCACATATTTTTCAAATATCTCTCTACTTTAATTGATGTTAACTATTTGTATAAATTCCATTTGTAATTAAATTATTTTCTAGTCAATAAAAACTTTATTTTGAATCAATGATTAAAAAAAAATATATGAAAATTTAACATTATTGTAAACCTCAATGGATAACAATTACATTAAATTATTCACAAAAAAGCGACAATCAAGTGCAGAACAAAGAATCACAAAGCTCCATTGCGTGCATATCTTAAGCTTTCTAGTTTATGAGATTTTTCTTATAGATCACCATATAATTGAACTTTCTAGAAAATACAAAAGTGAGTGATGGATATCAAAAAATTAAAATTTATAATACATGTCGTGTTATATTAAATAGCATTACAACTTTCCCCCCTCTGCTAAAAACAATTTGTAAAGATTTTACATGAAGGGCAAGCAATAGCAATTTAATTCAAATCTAGAAAATACTTTTACAGTGAATGATTTTACTACTTTTAATTTTAGGTTCGCGACGTGACATCGCTAGAAAATCTAAAAATACCACGTTATACATTCGTTGTAACGACGTTATGCCCACACACGCCGCCCAACAATATTAACGGATTTATGTAACACACGCGGCGTAAAAATCGTTAAATTTATTTTAACATACATATAACACGGTTGCGAGTAGTAACTAATTTTTTTTTGCCAGTATTTTTATAGATTAAAAAGCAATAATAGATATATTAAATCATTTGTAAAAAAAAGATATAAAAAATCTTCAGGTATATTTGATTTGATATCAACATTAATATACACGAGGTGGTATTATGTAGGCACTTAGCTATATTATAACACACTATATCTACAATGGCAATGGCAACAGGTGTACGCTGTATTTGTAATGGCTTTTATTTTTAATTTTTGTACCACGCATTGTTCTCAATAGAAAGTAATACAGACAAGTAGGAAAACGGCGCCATAACAATTTATATAATTATTTTTTGTGACAATAGGAACGACTAGTATACTTACCAGCGCTGCCAGACTTCCCGACATTGGCGGGACGTCTGGCCCGATGGTCTCCATATTTAGCTCGAAACTTTAATATCAAAAGCGGGACAGACATGATACCGCTTTTCATAGGTTTTTCTACGCATTTACGCTTATAATTTTTTTTAATAAATTACCTGATCTGATAAAGCTGTTAGGTTAGGATAGTTGTCTGCTCTTTGAATGTTTTTAATATAATAGATTTAGAATATCTTTTCTTTTATAAAACCATTGTAAGCATTGAAATTGAAATTATTTAATAAATAAATTTATTTAATTATTTATTTTCAAAGAATTTAACATTATATTGTTGACTTATAATATTTTTAATAACAAATAGCATCCCTACTAGACGTGGCGTAACGCTATGTATGAATACTGAATAGGTAGTTGGCAAACGCACTCAATCACTCGCAAGTCGCAGCTCACACTCCACATATACCTTAATTAATTTATATTCAAAAAGTTAATTAAATAATAACATCCGTTGTGAGAACACTCTCACTTGTAGAATTCCAATGAATATTATAATATCCCCAATAGTAGATACCTTCACATATAAAAACTTTCCCTTTTATGTAGGTCAGCGCTTTTTAGAGTAAACAGTTCACGTGTATAGAAATATTAAATGAAAATAAACAATCAAATCTGCATTATTAGTAGTTACATTATTTATATGTGTCACTATGTACGTGTTCTTGAAAAAAAATATAAGTAAGTATCTATATAATTTATAATATTGTACTGGAGGTAGATTGAGTGTGACTCACCTTACCTACCTACTCAATGGTGGTTTTATTAATTTTCACGATGACATATTTATATTTATTAATAAGATATTCCTTGATTTAATTACACGACGAATATCTGTCAATATAATTAATTCAATTTATCTCTAAAATTTTCATTAGATATGTTTTTTAAGTTTAACACTTTGTCCCTCTGGGAATAACCAGAGAGAACGGAGCGCCAAACGCTACGACCTCTGCATATTGTTTTCGCCTAGTCCATTCTTATCACTCTTTATACATATCAGTACATGCCATCCGCAAGACCCTCACGGTTTTCATGTGACGACACTCAAGTATCAGTTATTTTATAAGTTCAATGTCTCCGACGCATAGGGATGCAATTTTAATTTTACCTCGTTTAAAATTTGTACGGAATTTGTAAGCATCCTTATTAAATCTGTAGAGTATAGGATAGACATTGATTATTAAGAAGGTTACCTTTATAAGACAAAGCGCGGAGTTAAATGCCGCCACTCGACACACAATGTTACAACAGTACTACTCAACACCACATAGGTGATGAAAACAACATTATATTTATGAAAGCAGATTGATATCAAGGAAGTCAATATATATAATAAGAAGAATTACTAATGTTGAATAGATTAAATAATTTGTTTATGAGTTAAAATAAACTATAAAGATAAATAATGATACATATGTCTTCAAAGTGTTTAATTTGTAAACAATAGTTAGTATTTGAATAGTCCTATCTATTACTACTGATATGCGTTTCAGTCAATAATCTATTGATATTTCATTATCATCAATCAAACAAACAAACATAAGGGAGATACTACACTATACAATATCACAAGATAGAAAGAGATGTAAGTACCTACGAGTAGTAGAATAGTAAGAAACATGATTAAAACAAAACATTTAAGAAGACAGCAACATATATATATATATATATATATCTTTATGTATATATAATAATATATATATATATATATATATATATATATATATATATCTCTCTCACTTATTACTTTTAATAGACATATAACAGTTTAACACATTCGATTATCCGGCTTTTCCACCAGAGTAAATATAAGTAATATAAGCATTGATGAAATAATTTAATTTTTCAGGGCTTCGAGCATCTGCTCGACAATCTTGGTCTAGGTGGACGGGTCTTTAATTCTCCACACGACATTACCCTTCACAAGATAAATGGCACCTTCCAACAGCTGCACGACACGGCCCACCGGCACAAAAGATCGCCGATATCTAGTAAGCACTAAGTATTCCATTTTAACTGTTAATAATATGTAATACATGTCTGAGCATCCGGTTGCTTTCTATGGTTTGACCTGGTCATGGTGGAACATTTCGTTTGTAATATAAAATAAAACCGGTACTAATTTCAAAATTGAAAGGTAAATGGATCAAAATAGTAAATCTTGTAAAAATTGGCTAATTTAAGTTTGCGCTTTTTTTTTGCATGAAATTCTAATATATCCCTTTATTTGTAGTTCTTGACTTCAAAAATTTATTTCTTAATTAAAAATTAAAATACAAATAAAATAATTTTACAATATTCTTTTGTCTAGTCATAGTATCATCATGTAGAATTGTTCACAATGCTGCTGAACTAGCACCATTAATCCTTGATCTCGTTGTTTTTTCGTCAATCAGTCAGTCACACTGAAAGGCGGAAAAACCTCGTGAGATGTGAAAGCTTGGATATTACTGAATGAAGTTAAATTCGTAGAGTCCTTCAAACTTAATGGATATTGTGACGGGTTCCACTAAACATTGACCTTCACGGTATGCGATCACAACGACTATTGATTCGTGCTGTCACATTTTTTGCCAGACTTTAATACGCCTCCGTTAGACTGCAACACGTCATGCAGTACTCTATTAGCATACGGCATACGTCAATTGTCTTTGTAGATTTATTTTTCTATTTCAACGCTATACATAAAAAGGAAAAATACTTTTTTAGAAAACGTATACAAGTTTAAAAGTAGCGGGATTCGAACCCGGGCATCATGGAAGTTACATATATATTATTTATGTTATTATATTGTTAACTTACAACATAAATAATTGCAATTATCTTAGGGTAACGGTAATTTGTAAAAATCTCCCTACAGAGATGTTAATAGCGTAAATTATAATAAGAATGTATTCCTTAGAGGTCAGAGTGCTTGGACGGTTTTGCAAAATTCGGGGGTTCAAATTTTTATATGTTTTCTAAAAAATAATTAACATACCATTATAAGAAAATAATAAGGGAAAAATAATTCATGGAAAAATCTCATGGCACGAGTGCTAAATTCGATTCACGTAAAAAACTTGGCAGATCATGTTTTTTTTTATATTAAAGCAACTACTATAGGTTGTTTATTTTTGCTGTGACCAATTTCTGCTGATTGCCTCTCGTCCTCGATGACGGTCGATGATCTAAGCGTTATATATCCACTTATAGCTGTACACTTTTATTATCTATACTATTTTATAGTAATCTTAAAACGCAAAAAATTTGAATAATAAATTCCAATTCCATATTCAAAGCACGAGGCACTCGTAGAAAGATTGCCAGCGCGCAACAAGACGTAAGAGCGCGTCCGTTATTCACGATCTCGCTATTATCCTATTACGTTCCCGCTTATTGTACGTCGACCCCAGTCTTCATTCATACATCCTTGAATTAAATAAACATCATTAATTTTATTTTCCAGTATTAGTAATAGGATACTTATTCTCTTTTACAGAATCTCCCATTTTGAACAAATCATGCCTATCTCCAAAAGAAATTTTGGAAGTTTATGGAATGGAGAACGAGCCCGGCATTATTACAATCAAGCCGAAAACCTTTCTGGAAATGTGTCCTGCTCTTGTGTACCAACTAGATCAGAGGTCATGTTACAAAACGGACGCACCGTCACCTAAACTCAGTCGGCTGTGGAGTACGTAGAACATTCATATTGAAAGTCACTTAAAAAAATATTATTTATAATATTAATTAACGTTGACGTACTAACATGTGTATTTTTTTTATTTCAGCGTGGATATATGCAACATTAAGTATACTGGTAATAAGTGCGACTGGGCTATTAGGGGTGGCTATAGTGCCGATGTTGAAGTCGGTTATATTTAGCTACGTCATACATTTTCTTGTCGCGGTGGCGGTCGGAACTCTATGTGGTGACGCGTTATTACATCTGATGCCTCACGCACTCAGGTCACACGGAGCGCCAAATGAACCCACAGAGGAGACTGAAGTAATACTCAAATGTAGTGTGACCTTCTTGACTATTTTAATCTTTTACACAGTGGAAGCCATAATGCAAACTATAAACGGAGGTCACTCACATTCTCATGACGCACCGAGCATATCTGTTGAAGAAATGAAAGTAGGATCTGCTAAGCAAATCGAGCCGATAGAACTTGGGGCTATGATGCCGGGCTCGCCGCCGCCGCCTGTCGAACGTCCGATGACATCAACAGCGCTCATGGTTATTGTGGGTGACGGCCTACACAACTTGACCGACGGGTTGGCTATCGGGGCGGCGTTCAGCGGTGACCCGGTAACCGGCTTTGCCACGGCTCTGGCTGTATTCTGTCACGAGTTGCCCCATGAGTTAGGCGATTTCGCCGTGCTCTTGCGTTCTGGCATGAGTATTAAACGTGCTTTGTATTACAATTTGCTTTCGTCTGCCCTCAGTTTTATGGGCATGGCGGGAGGTATATGGCTGGCGGAAGATCACGAATCTGCATCACAGTGGATATACGCCGCTACGGCGGGAACTTTTTTCTATATTGCATTGGCAGATTTAGTACCTGAAATAAACGAAAATAATAAAGGAAAAAGCATCCATTTGTTCCTTGCAGTGCTCGGATTCTTGACGGGCGGTATTATTATGCTCCTGATAGCGCTTCACGAGGACTCGATTCAATACCTTTTTAGGAATGCGGAAAAATGAAAACACAAATAACAATACGTACTGTATTATGTGATAATTAACGGTACCTTACTCACGGTTGTTGAAATTATACTTCGTAGTTCATAAGTAGCCGTAATTATGTCGATAGTTATAAGCGTTACGTGAATTAATTTTAAAAAAATTAACTGCTCAATAAATTAAGTAAGACTTTAAACCAATAAAATAAAATGAAGAAATATACATTACATTCCGTTCATGTTTGAACAATTGACACACACAAATGGTGGTAATTGCTCATTTGTTGGCTTATTAAAGTTCCTACTGCCTACTGTACCAAAATGTTTTATAATACATGTTAAGTTTAAATTTGAACAGAAACTCTATTATCAGTATTTATTTTATGCCTTAGATAGATAAACTTTGTTTGTTTCAATAGTAATTTAAAAGGAGATAGATAATTATAATAATATTTGTAAATATTAATGCTGTAGAATATAGAAGAATAAAATTGAAAAACTAGTTTTTAGGAACTAGGTTTTAAAAACTAGTTTTGTTTGTTTGTTTGTTGGAAACAAAGATTTTTTTAATACATTGGTTTTTAATACTTTATGCATGACAGAATAAACACAAATACATATTTTATAAATACTTATGAACTTGACTTTCATTGTTCACAAATTTCTGAAAATTTTGAAGATGTAGTTATGCATCTTATTTTAAATACCGATAATTTTATTATATTTAAGGTGAATAGAATATCGAAAGTGGTAAATAATCGATACCCTATTAGATAGGGTGTGTAGAAATGTACTATTGGTTGACAGAAACGAGAATGTTTTTGTAGAAACGAGAAGGCGGTGTAAAGAAAAATTGTTGTTAGGGTTTATAAGACAATTTTTAAAATAAATAATATATTTACGTAATATGTTTTTCAATATGCCCGTGGCACAAAAATAAACGTGGCACAAAATGTATGGAATTTTAATATGTGCTTTCATATCAAGTGGTAAAGACAAAAACATTTCGTATATGCTATAGAAAGAGTGATAACCCTAAATCCCAAGTATTTTTTTCCTTATTCACTCCATATTGCGTATCTATTGACCCCAAACGCAGTTTTTAATACAAATGATTTATATAATTGTATTTCATGACAAACTAACACGAACTAAATATACACCAGTATTAACTCATATTTCAATTTAAATATATATTTAAGTTGAGACACTCATTGCGTGTTGAGTGGCAAAAATTCAACGCCGCAATAAATAGTTGTTTTATTTAAAACCTTCTGGTTTTAAACATTGTAAGTATCTAACAAGTTGAAAAATAATTCTATTGACCCCATTAACCAGTACTTTTATTTTAAAAAGTATAATTTAACTATGATAAAAGCCAGATAGATACAGAGTTTATTTTAATGACAACTAGCAACACTGACTTCCATTTGTCAATGTCAATTGTCAAATCGAAGTGACATTGTGTCTCTGGATTATATCATGATTGTAAAAAGAGAAATCAGTGGATATTTTATAACTAAAATATAATTTATTATTTTTATACCAAGACATTAGTTTACTGAGAACCCATTACAACATAAATACTCGCTTACATTTGATGGTACTATTAATGAATACAATGTTGAAGGGACTGGTAAGTTGATAAATTGACTGATTATCAATAAAAATTTTAAAGTATATTGACTCCATATTTCTATACAACTTTACTATAAATTACTAAATAGTTTTACCTAATTTTCATTACTATGTGCATTGACTCAAGCAATTACTTTCACAACTTCATTAAAAACCATTCATAATCATTACTTCTAAAATTGCTTTTTAATATTTTTATGAAAAGATAAATTTTATTCACTATTGTATAAAATGTTTATAAATTTCGTAATTAAAAGATTATGTAAGTAAAAAGATTCAAATTTTGTTAAACATATATATTAGCTAAGAGAACTCATACAAAAATTATTTTACTTTTATGCCAACAATGTGCAAATAATATTGCCATGTAAAATTTGTACCAAAAAATTTGAATATGGAAAATCATTTTGTCAGATGTCAAATTATATTTATTTTATGACTATAATACAACTTCCAAATTTACAATCATGAAATTTTATACATGTATATTATATAAAGTTAAGGGCTCTTTATAAATATGCTTAAATAACCTGGTAAACCCCAGCAATATGGGATGTTTTATGTCACTTTTGAAAACTGGTGTAAGTATATACAATTACAAAATCTCATAATATTTTCATTGATACTAATTTATTATATGTTTTAGCTTATTTTTGGTACTGGAGTCTATACTGGGGTGTACATAGCACAAAATTATCAGGTAGGAATGTGTTATTTTAATTGTTATTGACAAGAATATTGTTTGTTGTTGTGTGTTCAACCGTGAAATGGATGGTTGTGGATTGGACTCACAGGAATGATGATTATATTTAAGCTATTTTCATTTTTCTACACTGCTGTAAAACATGTTAGTAGTTTAACACCAATACAAGCAGAAAGCTACAGTGGGCGGGATTCAATGTGAAGCTGATTAACTTTACTAGAGTCCAGTCCAAAATTATTATTAATAGAACAATAAAACAAATTAATACAACTAATACTAGTTGAATTAAATTATCCATATTTTATGTAATAACCAAATGCTTTGTGACTTTACTTTGATTGTTGACATAGAAGTTACAAACATATTTTACCAGGTAACAGGTCTGCTTTAATGATGGTATTCACTCTGTTTCAAACTTGTAATCTAGAGTTGACTCCCTCACAACTAAAGCTGATGATATGAAATTGATATTTACCATTTGTTCCAAATTTAACATATAAAAATTTTATATTATAATATAGAATAAAAAAAGTTATAAATAATGTGTAATGCAATGCTCCTGGCTCAAACATGCGATATTATCATTTTTTTTTTATAAATTTTTCTTTATTTTTTAATGCAGGCTGCTGTTGATCTAGTTTGTAAGAAATCAACTCGGGCATGCGACCAAGCCTTGGATAAAAAGAAATGGTTTGTGCTTTTGTTTTTTTTGTACATTTCTAGTTTGGACCAGGAATTTATTGCATACTTCATTATGTTGTGTAAGATACATTTATTTAATGCTTTGGAAAATTATCAGTAATTTTATCAAGATATTTTTTTTTCAGATTGAAAAAGTAGAAGATCCAAAGGTTTTATTTGAAAAAGCACAAGCTTTTATTAAAACAAAATTAGATGAAATCAATAATAGCAAAAAAGGAGGAAAGGATTGAAATGTGTTCATTAATGGATTTGTCAACTTTTATTTCCTGTACATAATGTGTTAAACTGATTTATTATAATAAATAGTAGCTATTAAAAATAATCTATATATTTATAGGATAGATATTCCTCCCCCCACATATTCTGCTCTTATTATAGGTTCTTCAAAAGCTAACCAATCACTAGAATGTGTAGGTAACAATCCCATACTTTGGCACTTGTAAAGGGCTAAAAATATATTGACTAGGTTTCCTATTATGTACATAAATTTCTGGCCTATTGTTTGAGTACCTTCTACCATCTTGAATGTGCTTTGAGTAGAAAACAGTGCTTTAACTGGTCTGACAATTAACATGCCTACCATCATGATAGGAAATATAGAAATTGAATTTCCTGCCATGTACATTATAAATAAATTCATTGGCACTTGTTTTAGAGGTCCAAGAGCAACATCCCAAAGCTTTTTGATCAAGAGTAAATTTGAATCACTGTCTTTTGAGGATTCTGTGTAGCTTGCATTAGCAGATTGACTATATCCGGGAGGTGACGGTATCTCAGTTGATTGTAGTTTATTTCTGAAATAATAAACGTAAGTTATTATATGAAGGACTTTGTCATGTGAGATTCGCTTCGATCAATGCACTTACTTTTGATTAAAATCTAAAGCCCACTTGAACTTTTTATTCGACTTTATTTGAGACATATTTTGTGTTCTAGAAATATAATTTTAGGCTGCAATTAAGACTTAACTTTACGTATAAATTACGAACACCAGAGAAAAATCAATTATAAATGAATAATCCAGCACTTAATAGAATGACTTTGACATTTGACCACAGATGTTTTTTAACTTTAAATTATAGTATAGATAATAAATAAATTTAACAAAAACATTATCGATAGTGCTGTAAAAGAATTATCACTTTAACCGTATGAACAATGTTATTTTTGTCTTTTTGTCTTTTCTTCTTGTCTTTTTTTGTTAAAATATTATGATATTTATTCGTTGGGTTCCGCCACTCTTCTATATAACCAGGAATACTACAGTAGGAATACTACTGGTACTGGTGGTACTGGAATAAATCATAAGCGATAGGCGTAGGCTACACTCATTCTGGTGTTAGTTTAGTCTATGACCTTGATCACGTATAGACTGATGGACTAACCTGCGAAATTCTTCCTCTTAGATCGTAGAATTTCTTAAATAAGGGGACGTCGGGAGTGGTGAGGAAACGGCGCAGGCGGCGATACTTAGTGTGATGCCTAAGTGGATTGTGTCTGATTATAATGACAATCAGACATGACGAAAATTATTAAAATATTTAAATAATCAATGAATCAGTTTACGCTTACATGGTCAGTTTCGCATAATCCTGACATCAATCATCAACTGAATAATGTTATACATATAAATGAATCACGCCAGACCGTCTTAGGGTGAAAGATGTTTAACAGTTTCAGAATGTTTGATAATAATATTTAAAGCGCTTCTTTTCGTTGCTTCCGCACATTTTAAAATAAGTATTAATATCGTTAACATATACCGAGAAAATAAACATTTCCGCCAAAGACAACAAATAAAATATGTTTGTCGCTACCTCGAAACAAAACATAATATCTTTAATATGTTTAATTTAAAAGATAAAAAAATAAAAATAGTAATATTATATACCAAATAACATAGCACTCTTACGTTCAATATATACTTTCGCTCAATTGGCTGCTAGATCTGCCATAAGATGGAATTCACTGAAGTGAAGTCACTTCGTGTAGTCCCCCGCTCACCACTCCCGCCTCTACGACCAGGACGAATCAGAAAAAAACATTGATGTCTATAGTATAGATAAATACTTGTCAAATTATATTTGAGGAATAATAAAAAGTCTTATTTAAAAATTATGATAGTGCTACCATATTAGATACTTCTTATTCTTATATACAAACATTTTTTAAAATGCCTACACTTTATGACATTTTAAAGAATTAGGTACCATATTAAATTATATTTCCAAAATTACAATATGTACTGAATATACAAAAATAAAATAAAACAATAATTTTATTGAATATTTTTATTTAATAAACGATAACATTAATATAATATAATGTGTAAAGTTTTTATATATAGTAATATGATATAAACCTGTAAAGCTCTATAATAACTAAGCAATACGAGCCAATCCATTGCCACAAATAACTTTGAAATCATTCGCAACAGATATATTATTTTCAATTTCCTTCCGGCTCTCACCAACTACGGCATGCTCCTTACAAAAGATGACTATCCTTTGACAAGCTTCCCGCATTTTATCCTCTGGCACGGTCAATACAATCCGCATGTAGTTTGCGTAATTAAAGCACTGTGAACAATACAAGAAAAAAGATCATTATTAATAATTAAAAGAAACTATTTTCAGTTTATTTTAAGAATGTTGAATATGGGTTGAAATTTATATATATATATATATATATATATATATAAATATTAATTTTATATATATATATATAAATATTACATATTTTTATAATTATCAAAATTTTACCATCATTAAAAAAAATACTTTGACTTGCAATTATATTCGAATAGTACCCTTATATGAGTTGTATATACATTTTTATAACATTAAGTACCTTTCCAGGTAGACAAAAGACAGACTGTTCGGAAACCAGACGCTCAACGAACTGACACTCATCTTTGAAGTCTGGAAATTGTGATTTTTGTATTTCTATCATCATATACATAGCTCCTTGAGGCATAATAGGCCGCAGACCTGGTGCTTGTCTTAATTCTTCATATGCTAATTTGGCTTGATTCTGAAATTATTTTCTTGGTTTCATTTATATATCGAAAACGTTGTTAAATATTTAAAGATCATTTCAATTTAACAAAAAAAAATGTTCCTTAAAAAACTGATAATGTTATTGATATATTATATGTGTACGCAAAAAGAACCTAGTCCGAGATATTACGCGATGAACAGCAGAATTCAACGCCGCAGTTTGTTTTGCCAGAAAATTATACATCGCATTTAAAATTACGATGACTTCAATATACTTATATGATATTTTTTCCTCGCCAAATCAAACAATATAATTTAAAAAAAATAAAAAAATAAAAAAAAGAGTGACAAAATAAAATAGGTCTAAGTACTACCAGACGATTAAGACATTCTTATGTAAAATCTAATAATTAACTATAATAAAAACTAAGTCAACCTCGAATATATATATATATAAATTGTATAAGTTGTTGTTTGTGCCGGAGGACTTGTTTATTTGTATGTTCATTATTATACATAACACATTATTTATACATAAGCAAGCACCTTGCACTCACCTCTATAAACAACAACACATCGTCGAAGAAACTTTGAGGCGTATTTTCTAGAATAGCAGGTAACGCCTTTTGTATCAATGCACTGGGCCCAAGAATCCTCATCGATAAATTATTTAACCCTTCGCGTATTTCTTGTCCTAAAATATTATTGCGATCGTGAATTATTACCCAGCCCATTCTCCATCCAGGAACTAAGAACCGCTTTGTAAGTCCACCACAAGTGAGGATAGGAACATCTCTTGATATTGACGATATTGATGTGTATTTACTTCCGGAAAACACAAAGTGTTCATATATTTCATCTGCAATTATTGGTATTTTATTTCTGGAAGCTACATCTATAATATCACTCAAGTGTTCCTTGTCGTAGACTGATCCACATGGATTGGATGGATTTATAACTACTATGGCCACTGTGTCATCATCAATTTGACTTTCTAAGTCATCTAGATCGACTTTCCATTGTTCATTTGGCTGTAGATATAGAAGTTTTATATTGAATCATATATACCAAATGTTTCACAACAAATACATATTTAATTTGACATCGATAGAGGTGTTTAGAGAATGCGGCGCAAATATGCAAATGATCACAATAAAGCAGAAACTTGTTATGATTCTAGAAACGCGTTTACATTTTATTGAACGTTGTTGCTAAAATCTTTATCTTATAATAGAACACACGCCAATACGTGGCTAATAGAGAAAAAAATCATTTGTTTTATACAAAAGGTATAACTTTTATAATTAAGCATGTCTTACCAATAGACTGTAATATTTTATGACAATGCCTAAGCCAGCTGCCAACGTCTGATATATGGAAAATCCAGGGCAGGGAACAAGAATATTTTGTCCACATTCTGCGATTGCTGTTATCACCAACTCAATGGCATGCGAACAGCCACTAGATAGGATGACGTCGTCTGGAGTGACATCACCTTGATGGGCACTGTACTTTGCCACAGCGGCTCTAGCTTCATAATGCCCTTTTGATGGCGCGTACCCACGACTGGTATATAACTGAACACTCTCTTGAACCGCTTGCAATACCTGTTCAGGAGGATTTAAATTACCAAAAGTTGTCGGATCCCCTGAAGCAAAAAAAAAATCTTAATTCAAAAAACATAATCCAAAAACCATTTCAATTAAAATTTTGTTATAGAATTATAATATAACTAGCGACCCAATTGCGGATTCGGCTGCTTAAAACATTGTCCTATCATAGACAAATTATACAAAATCTTCACATAACTTGTAGCAATATGAGCTCGTATAAGATATACTGTAAAGTTTTCGTCACCAAAAACAGAAAATCAAGAAATTTGGGTATTTTAAGAGTGAGTCTTTATTTATTTCTATAACTTTATTATATAGACGTTCCAATGCCCATTTACTAATTATTATATATTCAGTTGCATGTATCTGTAATCCGCATATAGTAGAGTAGGCAGAGAGTACTTTTTCGAAGTAGCGAAATTCGACGCTGAGCTTTAGTGTCCGAGGAAAGAAATGAAAATATTAATAAACAATAATTTATTCCCTCGACTGCGAATGGAACCCACAACCTCTCGTAATTATTATTTCATTATCAGTAGATATTAACTAAATATAATTATATCGTACGCAGTGTAAAATGCATTTTTTTATCTATATTTATATATTTCGTACTCCAGCAAGACGAAGAAACAATTTATAGATACTATATCATTTCGTTGTCCTTTAAAATATTTTTGACAATGGTCACTGTAATATATCTTATTCACATTAATTAAATATATGTTCTAATATAACATAAGTATTTGCATACATTAAGCGTTTGTAATCAACTTTATTACAATTTTCTATTCGCAGGATATAATAACCTTGACTTTATATTTATTTTTACTAGATAACCTGTTTATAAGTAAATAATAATTCAAATTGTCATTCTATCTATTCTATTGGATTATCATAACATGTCTACAAGTTAATAGTAGACTTATATTGATATACGGTGATGTATAAAAAAAGTTATCATATAAGCAGTTATACCTACGAATCTACTATTATATGTATATAATTTATTCGTAATCGATGTGAATATTGTATTCAGAATTAGTATTAGTAACAGACGGACAGAACCGTTATATATTAAGAACATTGTTACAGAAGTTTCGAATGAAATCAGAATTGCAATTTATTATTTTCACGACTTGATGTTTATTGAAAATATTGTTATTTATTTCTTACTTGTTCTTATCGAACGAATATTGAACACTTTAGTTTATTGTATTGTTAATTTAATATCAGAAATTAAGGCTCTTTTTCTTTACGAAATATAACAGAGAAATACTTTTACTAATTTGTTTGTAATAAAAAAATATGAAAAATGTAATGTATTAATAATAATTTCCACGAAAAAGGGTTATTTATGTCGTTGTAGTTATGCCACAAATCAAGCACACACTGGGGACAACAAGTGAAACACACGTCCTATAGTCAACGTTATTATAGTAAATGTGACATCATATATTATTCATTTCGACAATAACAGAAATAATGTCTTAATTCCAGAATTAAGACATTTTTTCTCTAATACAAAATTCGTTTTATATTTTAGTTACCAAAAACAACGACCCTATTGTACAATATGACGTAGCTTCCCCATTTATAGGCGCCGCACTTGGTTTTTTTTTTATTACAAACACATTAGTAAAATAGTATTACTCTACTATTGAGCGAAGTATTTGTATGAGAAATCAATGTACCACTTATTTTAGTTTAAATGTATATCATTGGTGAATACTGAAAATAATTCTCCAAAAGCGAATATAGAAGACCAAACTGACTTCTCTCACACAGATTCGGGCGCTATTTTGACACTCGCTGCTACAATTTTAACCTCTAAAAATTTTTATCAACAAGTATCACTTATACTTATATACCTTTTATCAAAACCTTGAAATATGAGTACTCGAGAAAATGAAATATTTATTTAAATGTATATTTCTAATTCTTCGCTCTGATGTCGAGGCAAAGCGCGGCTTTGAGTTCCGCCACATAACACGCAAGCCTCCAGAATTCGGCGGTAAGTGGATAACGGAGTATCTTAGCATTAGCTTCCTAAACAGGTCTGCCTAACCTGTTGTGTGCGGGATACAGCGTCGAACTTGATTTGATTTGATTTTAGGTAATTTTTTTATAACATAACGGCAATATATTATAAAAATACCTTCTGTATCACCAACATAAAATATTATTAACATAAAACTTGTGAAATATGCCCAAAAAATATACAAATAACAAACAATTATATAACAAGAAAAAGTATGACGCATAAGTATGGTAGAACGCACTTACCAATTGAGAGAGCTATGAGTTCCTTTTCGGGATTGGGTTCCACTTGAAGATTTTCTATAGTACAACGGATGAGGTTGGTCGTATTACGAGCCAAGGTAGACGCGCGTACCTCCCACTCTTGGTTAGTTCGGGCTCTTCGCGACATCAGCACAAGACTTGGAGGTTGAAAGCTGCGGCAACACTTGGATAAAGAATACTGCTTGTCTTTCGATTCGCTTTAGTTTTGTATGAATACTGACATTTGACCAATACTGCCTTCCGAGTGGTGGAACTGGTTTGAAATGTATATGAGATGACGACAGTAAAGCCTGTTATTTAAGCGTTCCACCCTTGCTTATTGCGACATATTATTTTTTCATAATAATAAACAAAAAAATATCTTAATATCGTTTCATTGTTTTTTATTTTCGTTTTCAAAAAATTGTATATAATAATGGGAATTAAAAAAAAAACCGGACAACCGCGATTAGGGCTCGCTCACCGAGGGTTCGATACGATAATTGGAAGCGTTCCTGAGGTCTTGACAAGCAGACGGACAGACAGACAGATAGACAGATAGACTACAGAGTGATCTTATAAGGATTTCTTTTTTTCTTAAAAAGTACGAAATCCTAACTACTGTTTACTGATGTCACTCTTGAAACTTTTTTAGGCGTTAGAAGTTCTAAATCAATGATGGTGAATGTTAACTTGTTTATTAGTCTTACGTTAGGACAAACAAATATTGTTGTTTACAAAACAATGAAATAGACGAATAGAAAACATATTATTATTGGTATTCAATATATAGTAAAAATACTCTTTAATGTACACCATAAACATAAAGCCATAATATTACTTTAAAAGAAACATATAACGAAACACAAAAAGGGACATTATCGCTAAATAAGCGATTATAAAATTTAAACATTTAAAAAAATTAAGGAATTTCGTATATAGATATTATTTTCACTATAGAATCGAGATTAAAAGAACATGACGTTAAGATCTTTATATAGATTATATTTTCTTTTCTTCACTCTGGAGTTGAAGAAAGCGCGGAGTTCAGTTTCGCCAATCGACATGCAACCTCTAGAAATCAGCAGGAAGCTGAAACGAAGTGTAACACCAGGCTCGCTTTGTCCGCCATACCACATGCGGGATACAACGTGAAGGTGAATATTAAAAAAAAATTAAAAACATAAATCTAGTGATGTTGGCATATATGCATATGACAACTAAACCATTAAATATTTTCTTTTTTTTATAGCTGTAAAATCGTGTCTTTTCCCGTTCATCTTTGTAACTTTCAATTACATCATTTCTAATCACGACGAAGTGTCGTGATTAGAAATCACGGCGAAGTGATTACAGACGCTAAACACCTCTAGGTTTTTAGCGTCTCTGCGACGCTTAACACCTAGTGGATAAAATTCGACAGGTGAAGAACACTCTTCATCAGAATAAGCTTCCAGTTTCGCCAACATTATCAGTATACCAACAAGCCACCTACAGTAGAGGGACAACCGGAACCTCTAACATGTGTGAAGAGGGCTTTGTAAGTCTTAAGATATTTCTTAAGAAGAGCTTCCATTAAAACTATATTTGAGACTAAAATAAAAGTCAAGCAATTCTTGAGATTAGTGAAATATACAGACATAGTATGCGGGCGTTACTATGTTGTGACAGTGAGTCGATGTTAAGATGAAGGTATTCATATTCGATGTCAAGATTGGTATTTAAGTTAGCTGTAAGTGAGCATTCAGCGGACAATCCCAACCGTTACACACGGTTCCCTAAACCTCATATCCTCGCTGCAAAAAACATATACCTAAATATTCTGATGTTAATCAATACCCTAATTTAATAGAGAAGACAATTGGAAACTTTTTTCCACCTGGGGCCCACTCATAAAAACTCCGAAGTCTCAAATCTACCAATGCAGGTTGCGCGAAACGTCGGGATTCCAAAAACGTATTAATACCGAAATGTACGCGATTATTTCGATTACAATTTTATTTAAAATCTTATGTCGCTTTTTGTATCACTATATGAAGGATTAGCGAATTATGACGAGCAGAGCCTAATAGCACATTTTGCTTAACTATATCTACGAACTATTTTATTAATTGTAAAACTATTTAATTCTCTCTCTAATAGGAAAACTCTTTAAAACACTTTAACAATCTTTAAAAAACTCACCATTTCATTTTTAACAGCTATTTAGGTATAAATTAACTGTCGGTCGTTTCCTTGATTCAGCAACAAGTAATATGTAATTAAATTTTCAGTAAGCATTAATTTTAGATTGAGAAAAACCGGTACATTTACCTTAGTCTGCTTAACACGATAAACAAGTACATCATACTCATATATAAATTTTAAAGAACGTACTTATATACCTAACTACAAATTTAAATGTATTTAATTGATATAGTAATGAAGTATGTTCAACAAAGGTATATTTAAAAAAAAACTAAATTCTGTGTTGATATAGGTGGTAAATTATTATTGTCTCTAAAGATAAAAATCCTATTTGCTTACAAATAATAAACTGAAAAAGGAAAAAAAAGTCGTACAATACCTACATAAATTTCGATTGTATAATTTACCATGTATTATTTTACAAGAAATTAAAATTAATTACGTTAATTTAAATTATTTTACAATTAATTGGATGATTATTTTTATCTAAATTATATGCACATTTTTTTGAAAGCAGCAAAAAAGTTTTTATAATTTAATTACGAATACACCAATTGGCTACGAATACTACTAATCTACACGTAAAATATTAAATTTTTAGAAGGTTTATTCTTAAAATATATTTGTGTAAAGACTGTATCATTAAACTTATCTAGACTACTTGTTTATTATTTAGTATAATATTCATTTGCTTAAAATAATTTAGAATTAATGAATACACATAATGAAATAATTACACATAATTTGTGCATTTCGGAGGACTGCTGGTAAGCTTATATCTGACAGCAGATACTGCCAATTGGATTGCCCAGTTTTGACATTTCGCAAAATGACAACTGGGACTAATCTATTTGACAAATACGAAAAAATTGTAAATCTTGATGTCGGATACAGTCAAATTGTAATAATTAAAAAATATCTCTACAATTCATAAGGACGTTTCACCAAAGGCACAATGTTATAATATTATTGCATAGAATTAAAATATACCGTACAATACATTGTTTAAAATACTAAAACTTGTTTATAAAAATGATTTACTCTTTGAGACAGCCTTTTAAAAAATATATACTACTTTCACGATCGGTAACGCAACAAGTTACTTCAAATGAATCTTCATTACAATACTGTGTTAATATTGTGAGGTATTTCATATTGATAATCTTATCTAACCTAAATTTGATTTATATTAGTTTTTTTTTAAATATATTTAAGAAGTATTCTCGTATATTAATGTTTCGTACAGATAGGCAGCACGATTATGAAAACTATTTAGCAACTTTACTGATGACTAAAGCTTTTCGAACACCTGCATTAGTTTTGCGAGCTTTCAATGTCGAAGTAGCTAGAGTACAAGACCAAACTACCGATCCACAAACTGCAGCTATGCGGCTTCAATTCTGGCAGGATTCTGTAAATGTAATTCATAAAAATAATAATAAATCAACAAAAGTTCCAGCACATCCAGTTATTGAAGAATTAAACAAGGTGACAATTTTACATTTAATATTTTTATCTTTTTTTGAGATGTTATATAATTATTCGTTTTTCGCAAACAGGTATGCATGAGCTACAAGTTGCCTAGAAGATCTTTGGAAAGATTAATTACATCAAGGTTCAATTTATTGAAAATAAAGTATTTTAACTCAATGGAAGATGTTGAAAAATATACTGAGAACACAGTTTCAACAATTTACTATTTACTACTTTGTATTGCTGGAGTAAGCAATGTACATGCAGATCATGTGGCTTCACATTTGGGTAAAGCTCAAGGAATTGTGAATATACTTAGGTTTGTTTAATTCATTATTAATTGTTCAACCTCACATTATCTTGCATATAACATCATGAGCACAGAAAATCTAGCTGCAACATGCTGCATCCTCTTTTCTAGACATTATGTCATGAGTAGTGAAACTTAGTAGAGTACAATACCTTACTTTAGTGAAAATGTGTATTTGTGGAAAAATGCAAATATTTTATTCCCCCAAGTAGAGATTGAACCCACTACGGACACATTTTAAAAACAAAGTTGTCTTGCTGCAAGTTCTGGGGTGACAATGTATGTCCAGCAGTGGGAATAAAAAGGATAAAACATGAATTAATAAATATTTTTTTATTATAGATCAGTGCACATATCAAATTATCATAAGACAATATATCTACCAATGGATGTACTGATGAAACATCATTTAAGTCAGGAAGCAGTCTTAAGAGGAAATGATAGTGAAAACTTACGAAATGCTGTCTTTGACATAGCAAGCAGAGCAAATAGTCATTTAGAAAAGGTGATTTTTGCTGTATTATTTTATTTGTTATTCAGGCTTAATGCCAAATGTTTATCAATGTTTAGCCAGTTATGTTCTTTTTATAAAATTATCAAACTTTATCATATTATTATTAATGTTTATTCCGACTCAGACTTCTTGACGTTGCGTGTTAAGTGGCGGAGCTCAACGCCGCAATTTGCCTTGGTACCAGAGTGAAGAAATGAAAATATTAATAAATATAATTAATATAAATATTACATTTCTTTACAGGCACGGAGTATAACAGTACCAAAAATAACAACACAAATCTTCTTACCAGCCATTGCAGTTGATAAATATTTAATTAAACTTCAGAAAGCGAATTTTAATGTTTTTGATAAGTCATTGTCACAAAGTAACCCTACGCTTCCTTTAAGTTTATATTTTAAGAGAGTTCTCAATAAATATTAAATAAATCTTTAGAATGAAGCTTTATATAAAAGTAACTTTAACATTTAGTTTAAGACTGGTAATCTTTGCAAGAGTATAGTTGTAATCCTTTTAGAATACCTTTAAGGAATATACAATAGGGGTGGGAGGTTTAACAATTTTTAATGGAATTGAATCTGCAAAAAAAGTAGAAATTTATATTACTCAATTGTGTTACATTTATTATTTTCTGGCTCTGGAGTCACAAAATGTAATAATCTAATGTAGTAAAATAAAACACATCAGTAGAAAAAAATTGCACTTTTACTTCCAAGCTTTTTCAATCATGCAAATAAATAATCACATTTGAGATTCAAGCATAGTTTGGCAACATGAGTATATAACATACATGTAATTATGTATTACAATACATATATTTATTGACAAACCAAAAATTTACTAACATATATATTTTTATCAAGATAACTAAATTGACAGTAATTTAACTGTAAAATCTGATTTATACCAATGGCATATAAATATTACTTATAATGACTACTTGTAAACGGAAAATTATAATTGAAAACGATACAATCATCTTAAATTTCATAAAAAAAACCTTTGGTTAAGAAAGTGTGTATCTTTGGTTAATTCTACAATGTGATTTGTTTTATATGTACAGATTTCAAATTAATAAAATTTCTTTTTGCCGTAAAAATAAAAAATATTTAGTTAAATTTGTCAATGGTGTTGTGTTTTCCACTAGCACTTGTAGCACACAAGGATGTTCAACATCAACATCATCACAAGTATTTTTAAGCATTACTAATAAAGTATATAACATTAAAGACATACAATATAATATAATCATATAGGAAACAAATATAGCATTACCTTTTTTGAAGAAAACCACAATGTACTATATTTTGGTTATTAATAATGGTTATTTTACTTTGTAATACACAATGTTATAATCTTGGTTACAATCAAATAATATTTGATTAAAGTCTCAGGAATTTAAAACAATGAGGTTCATGTTGTGTCCTGCACACAGGGTAGACAGACAAAACCTAGTGTTAAGACATTGCATTCCCAGTTTTTGCCGAATTCTGGAAGCTTTGCGTGTTGAGTGGCAGACCTCGATGCATCAGAGTGGAAATATAAATTTAAATAAATATTTAATTTCCAACCCACCACTAGTCGCGTTTACCGTTACACTTTATTCCCCTGTGCCACAACTGGCCCACTTTATTTCTTTTCTAAATATTGATCTAAATTTAGGACATTACTTATTTGTTTCTATATGATCCACATATTAACATGCAAGTTGGAGCTTAATTCATTTAATTTCATTATAAAAGATATCCTTCTGATAAAAGGTATATTATCCCTAGGGCAGTTTTGGAATAGTCTTAAATACAACCTTTGTTTTCGAGTCTGGTTGATTTGAGATCAACTTATACATAAGGTTGACTCAATACACTTGCAGTGTTTAAAATAGATTTAAAAAACTCTTTCAACTGCTGCAAATTATAGGCAGAACTAATAAGCATAGTCAACAAAAATATATGTAAATACACAATATATTTTTATATATGATATGGTTTTCCAGTGATTTGCTTTATCATATTTTTAACTTATTATCATTTCCAATATAAATTTCAGCATAACGTATGGTTCAGTGCCAATTCCTAAATTTTCATTATAATTAAGTGCATTGTGATTTACTAAGAGCCTAACATATTAACACAGCCAATGAATCAATTTATTAATTTGGAATGTAAAAAGTATAATAAGAAAATAATAAATTAATATAAAATATGTGACACTTAAGTCTAAGATAAAAAAGCTAAATTTAAGTACTAATATTCAATCACAATAAGCTTGCTGCATAAAAAGCTACCAAGTGTTTATTTGTCTATGACTATTCAGAAGGTGTTAAGTCTTTTTCTGGTTCCCCTTCAGATAGTATTTGCTGCAAAAGGTCATATACTGGCTCAAAGGCTTTCCTAAAAGCTGCATTTGTAGGAATTAAATAGTCATGCATGTCATGATGACTTATTGTGCCATCATTTTGAATGAACCCTTTGTCTATTGATACCATTTCAACTTTATTCATTTGAGCAACTTTTTCATGTAGGAGTTGATTAATTTTATCATTTTTCTCCCTCAATACATTTTGATATTGACCTCTTGGAAGAAGACTCTAAAATAAAAAATAACATATAAATAGTGATTTACCACATTATGTTTTAAGGGTTTTTAACCATACCATAACTTTTACTTACAGGCAGTACAATGTAAACACTGGGGTGTTTTTCTCTGATTGTATGAACTATTTCTAAGATACCTTCACAGACTTGATCTGGTGTATGAATGAAATTATTAGTCCCTACATGTAAAACTATCACCTGAAATATATAATTCTTAATTAGCTTAACACAAAACAAAGAATATTACTTTTTTTATCAAAGAATATATTACAATAATCATTTTTGTAGAAAATATATATTACCCTGGGATCAACATGATCTAACTCTCCATTCTTGATACGCCATAGTATATTTTGGGTTTGATCATTGTAGATGCTAAAGTTAAGGCAATGAAGTGGTGCAAACCATTGATTCCACACTTCTGTATGTTCTAGTGCTTGGAGAATGGAATCTCCGATGAAAATGACGTCTCCGTCTTTGCCTTTTGCGTCCGAAAGAAATCTTTTATGCTGGAAATTCATTATCCAACAAAAATTAATGTGTGCGTACTTTTATTTTATTTGTGACTTGTTTCAATATTTAGTTTATTAAATACAAAACTTACAATACTATTCCACCTGCCGTCTCCTTCAATATCTTGTTGTGGAGCTGCCACAGAACAAGGGTTCATGGTAAAATATAACACAAATTTAATTTCAACAAATTTAATAATACTCTTTACTGGATTCCAATTATATGTTGAAAATCAAAAATGAACACAGATTCCTTTAAAGTAATAAAAATATTTATAGTTACAATTTAATCCAAAATTTTTGCAAACGCAAACAGATTAAAATCGTTATACCACTCATCTGACATTTCTAATTTGACATTTATGATTGATGATATTTAGTAACTATGCATGAACAAGACAACATAACAAAACATAAATGTTAATACAAATGTTTGTTTTTTAAATACTTTTTAATATTTTAAAAATTATGGACAAAAGCTAATAAGCGTTTGAAATAATTTGCGCCTACTACCACTGCACTACAATAGAGGTCCAGTTAACATCAAACTATTATAATAATAGTTTGATGTTAAACATAAATATTTTCATATTATTTTTATGGTTGATTTTTTTTCTATCTACAACTGTTATACAGCTGATATATCTTTGTATAATTTACACAAATTTGCCACAAAAATATTTTGACTTTAGCTCTTCACCTTTTTATCATTAATTAGTATTTTATTATTTCGATATAAGCTAATAATTTTTGCGACTTGTAATCAAAACAGAATTTTATTTGACGTAACGAATTGTTTACGTTTATCGTATGTACATAGTATACTATTATTTATTGTCTTTGTCACTTGTCATTTGATACTAACCTTAAAACATTTTTTTTTCATTATTAGAGAAGAGCATCATTATTAGAACCATACCATATTACATATATTCACATATTATTGAATATATATTTCTAAAACAGCTTTAATTAATAATGGCAGACAATTCAGATTTGAGAGAACTCTCTTTGCAACAAAAACATAGCAGAGAAAAAAAAGAATTACAAGCTCAAATCCAAGCTCTTAAAAAAGCAGCTAAAAATGATAAAACTAGGAAAAAAGAGCTTGTATCTGAAATTGCTAAGTTGGAAGCAGACATTGAAATGCGACATAAAAAAGAGCTTGAATTGGTTAATGATGAAGAAAATGCAAATTTAAATGTAGAAATAAATCAAGACCCTCAAGAAAATGGACATAAAACAAAAATTTCAAAAGCACAAAAACGCCGTGATAAAAAACTGGAGCAAGAGAGAAGTCGCTTAATAGAAATTAAATTACAAGAACAAGAAAATCGTAATGGGCCTAGAAATTTGGAAAATCAAGCTATATACGCAAAATTAAAACAAAGAAAATTAAAAATTTTCGCCATACCTTCGGATGGTGATTGCTTATATAAAGCTGTTGCGCATCAATTAGAAAAAAAATACAATAAAATAATACATGCAGAGGACTTAAGAAAAAATGTGGCTAAACATATTTTAGAAAATAAGGATGATTTTAAGCCATTTCTAAGTAATCCAGAGACCAATGAAACTCTTACTGATGTTGAATTTGCAGAATATTGCAAAAAAATAAGTGACACAAAAGTATGGGGAGGACAATTAGAAATAAGAGCTATTTCTAATGCTTTAAAATGTCCAATTACTATAATACAAGCAACTGGACCTGAAGCAATAGAACAAGGAACTGAATTTGAAGGTCCACCTTTGATACTTTCATATCATAGACACATGTACAGTTTAGGGGAACATTATAATTCTACGGAGGACCTTATTGAGGACTAAGATAGTAAATAAATTATTTATAATTAAATTATATACTGTGGTTTTTTTGATAGGTATTCAAATTAGTTTGTAGTGTTATTAAATGATAATATATGTATTACAAATTTGTCAACTTACAAACTGATCAGAAAGAGGTTAAGAGTCATATGTAAACAGCAGAAGTATGTGCAAAAGACATTTTGGACTAAATTCCTATTTTAAATGAAACTTTAATTTGATCAAAGCGTAATTAAACTCATACATCTTTGGAAACCTTACAGTTTGAATACTTTGCAGTAGTTCAAAGTCACGAGTAGACGAGTAATCTTTTGTAATATGATTATTTGTACAATCATTTAAAATGTGTAATAATCACAAAAATCGAAGATCTTATTATTCTCTTTAATTTACCAAAAGATTTTGGTTCATTTATCCATGAAATGTGCTTCAAGCAGTAGCTAGTAGGTTTAATTGGGGTTTGGTATTATCCTTTAAAAGAAGTAAACAAACCATTTTTTATCTTCTAATGAATGCTATGACTAACTGACGTACCACTAAGTGATTCATGTAAGAGATGAGAGAATAAAATTAAAATCAATGTTTTTATTATTTGTTAAAGGATGTTGTGTTATACAGAAAATTGTTGTTTAATTTTTTGGTGTTGTTTTATTTAATTTAAGCTCCATTTTGAATTTGAGGACCATTTGCCGCCGATTCTTCTTCAATGTTATGTTTATTTGGGTCATCGGGTTTCATAGCTGGGAAAAGCAGTACCTCCTGTAATTAAAAATATTAAATTATAAAATAAATATTTGCTTATATTATGACTGAATTAATTAATTTTTTTTCACAATGTATTTTATATACAGAGTGTTTTTGTCAGCACCAATTTTAATGAAACCACAGTTTTAAATACTACTACTGCATCACATGAAATAAAAGTATGGATAAACATCGTGAAATGAAAAAAAAAATCCTACGTCTAAACTGTTGAGGTATCTTGATTAATTTGTTTAGGTATGGGTTTGAAATATTTTACCCTATACGCTGTTTCTGGAAAAAGAGTGCTAACACTTCCACCTGTATGGTTAATGTTAAATTACTTCAGTCCCCACAGTGCCTAATTTTGGAGACATTGAGTGTCAAGAAACATAAGTCAATGCTGCACTTCGCATCGTTATTAGGGCAAGCAAATGAAAACAAGTTTATAATTCATTCCATCGAGCAATGATCGCAACTCAGACACTGCAATTGCATCACGATGTATCATGACAAATTTAATTTAAAAAATCTTTGTAACAAAGTTATGAAATAGAAACATACTTTAATATTATTAGAATCTGTTAAAAACATTGTAAGACGGTCAATGCCAAGACCCCAGCCAGCTGTAGGAGGCAGTCCATATTCAAGGGCGGTACAAAACGCCTCATCTGTCGGTGGTGTTTCATCATCACCGGCCGCTCTATCCTTAGCCTGTTGTTCAAACCGCTCTCTTTGAGTTGCTGGGTCATTCAATTCGGTATATGCATTGCAAATTTCTTTTTTCATCACAAATAGCTCAAACCTAAATAAAAACAAGTAATTGCAGATTATTAATATAAATGATCTGTTTTTATAATAATTATTAAATTTAAAAATAAAAAAAATATAATTTAATTTATCTTCACGATTTATTCGATGCTAGCGCTCGCCAGCGTCTTCTTTCGTGGAGATTTTACGATAGACACGTCTAATTTCCTTTCTACTCTCTCTAAGCCCCCATACCTCATCAAGTATATTCATGATAAACTTTTAGCCACTTTTTGTATAAATGATAACCTTTGCATAGTCATTATTATTATTATCTAACAATGCAAGTCCCAATAATGTGTTTAAATTATCTCAGTAATTATTTATTCAATTTAATGATTATACTATAAATATGATGTATTATTTCATTTAAATTTGTATTAGTTACTCATAACTGTAAATGGAAGCTGATAATGGTTAACATAGACTTATCCATTATTATGTTTCAGATAATTATAGATGAAAAGAACGAAAGAACCTCTATTGAGACTATCTATCGAGAGTATGTTAAGAAACTCCATTTTCTGTTTCGTACCCAAATTCAAAACAGTGTGTGTGACAGAATACAATGTTACATGTTGTCTTCCAGAGTTTAAGTAATAATTTGTACAAAGTAGATTTCTATAGAAGTTAAATTAAGGTATTGACTACAGTCACTTTTATACATTTGCTCATATTACCTTTCAGTAAGTCCAGGTATTTCTCTATGGTATTTGGACAATGGACTCATGATTTGAGGGTGGTCCAAAATAAAAGTAGGATTAATACATTTATCTTCAAGGAATTCTCCAACTAGTTTATCCAAAAGTCTTGCTGTTGTCCTAGGGGGAGGACAATCAACCTAAAAATTTAAGAAAAAGAATTAAAGCAATATACCCAAGGTATCCCACATATACCAGAGAAGCCTTTTGAGCCTTGAGTGGTGGAATAGTGACAATTCTACTTACTTCATGTTTTTCACATAATTGGCTGAGCATAGCATTTGCTTCAGCAGTATCCAGTTTGTCTGCCGGTGGAAGCTTTACATTTAGAACTTTCTCAAGTGATGCAATCATTGGCACTCTGGCGAATGGTGGGGTAAAGTCTACTTCCAGTTCTTCACCTTCAGGGCCATCTGGATGATATTTTACCTAAAAGTGTCCATATTTGTTTAAAGTTATTCTCAATTTTAATTTATTTTATTCAGCTTGACTCTGTATCCTGCAGATAGGGCAGAAGGGACCAGAGGGTCCAAGCCTAAAGTTATGACAATCCATTGAATGTAACACACAACTGTTGTGTGTTGTGCAACACACTTGTGTCCATTCACTGAATCAGTCTTTTATTGATAAGCCTAGTTGAGTTCTCCTAGCCTGTTCTCTAGTTGAGGCATAAATCTTTATTTATGTTTATTCATGCATAATTTTTACCCAGTATAGATTTATTTGTTGTCTCATGTAAATAAAAACAAATCCTTATAAGGGTAAAATAACAGTTGTGAAGTAATTTATCACAAAACAATCATTAAAGTTATCAAACAGTTAAAAATAAATAAAATTTGTAATCAAATAGCATAATTTGAAAATTAGGTAAGGCACAATATTGAAATGATAAGAATTATTACCTTGTAAGTACCATGGATACTTTTAACCATCCCAGATAACATTGTTTCAGTAATACTTATCAGATCATGATAATCAGCATAAGCCATATAGAACTCACAAGTTGTGAATTCAGGGTTGTGGGTCAAATCAATACCTTCATTTCTAAACTGTCTTCCAATTTCATATACACGATCTAATCCACCCACAACTAACATCTTGTGATATAATTCTGGGGCTATTCTCATGTAAAGATCCATATCAAGGTCATTGTGGTGAGTTACAAAAGGTTTTGCTGTAGCCCCTCCAGGTATCATGTTCATCATTGGTGTCTCTATTTCTAAAAAGCCCATGTTGTCCAAAAATCGCCTTACATAAGAAATTATTTTTGCCCTTATGTAAAAAGTTTGCCTGACCTAAAATTTTAATTTAAAAATTTTACTTTAATTTTTTATTTCAGTTTCAAACTGTATCCTGCACATAGCAGGGTAGGCAGAGGGAATCTCGGTGTAGGGACACTCTGTTCCTGACTTTCTGCCGAATTATATATTATTTTTTTAACTACTAAAGTTTAAATTTAATTTTTATATTATTATTTGCATAGTACTGCTTAGTATGGTATTAGTATAGTATTCGTATAGTAAGGCGACGGGTTGTGAGTTCGATTCCCACTCGAGGAATTGTAATATTTTTGAGTTCTGCCACTTAACATGCAATGCCTCCAGATTTCGTCAGAAAGTGGGGCATTTTTTTAAAATATATAATCATGATTATATAATATAATAAGTTAATAATATGGATACAGGATATTATTATTATTCTTACTCTATCATTTAAAATCAGATCCAAATATCTCTTCCTAAATCTGGTTTCCTTGTCTTTAAGGCCGAAGTGTAGATGTGGAAGCATATGTAAACAGGGAGACAGCAATTTTATTGTTTTTGGTATTATTGAAAGTTCTCCTTTTTTGGTCTTACCAGGATTTCCAATACAACCAATTATATCCCCGCGTCTAAGTTTATCATTGTCACTAGCAAACTTCTCCTCAGATTCATACAGTTTTGCATTAGCCATTACCTATAAGAAAGGTAATTTTTATCATTATAAGAAATATGAACTTGTATATGGAATGAAAAATTAATATATACCTGAAGTTTTACTCCTTCTCCCCTTAAATCATAAAATATAAGTTTTGCTCCAGACTCTCTTATTGAATGAATTCTGCCAGCCACAGATACGGAAATGTTTTCCAACACATCTCCATTGTTCAAATTACTATATTTTTCAAGAAATTCTTCTAAAGACATAGTAACGATAAATTTATGAGGATATGGATGATCTTCTTTAACTCCTTGTTTAAGAGCTGCAACTGCTCCTGATCGAAGTTTGTAATATTCATTAGGGCTAATTTCCTCTTCTGCTTTTGTTGGTTTTTTTTCGGCAATAACAGTTGGCTGCTGAGCTACCTTCTCAGCTTTCTCTTTTAGTTTTTGTTCGGCTTTGAGTCTCCGTTTGAGTTCGCTATAAATGTATAGAAATTAAATCGCAATGTTCGTTACAGTACTATTAATGTTAGAAATTAAACCAACCGTGTATTTAATGCTGAAGAATATTTTACAGATTTTGTTAAATAATTTAGGTTTCTGTGCGCCAAAGTTGGCAATGCTTTCTTCAAAATAAACATATTGTCTTAATTCGTCACACTATACTCACTTCTTAGAAATTTTTTCGCTTGCCTCAGCCATTTCTTCTTAATATATTTAGAATACACAATATTATAATTACTACAATCTATAACCTAAGATGTATACTACCTCCCACGTTCGCAAATTTAAATTACTTTACACGCTCTGTGGAATCTATTCCATCACTTTTGATTTTGACATATAAGTATGTATATACGTATGTCGCATAACATTGCCATTGGAAAAAATTAATGCAAAAGATACAAAAGATATTTGCGTTTAAAATCTTTAATTAGGCTCGCCAGACGCACAATATTATTATATATTAATACAACATTAACAATAACAATGTTTAATATATGGCCCCGCATATTATACATTGTTATTGATAATATTTGTCGTAAAATCTAACGTAGTCGCTTAGTAGCTTTATTTGTGTGTGGACGTGTTAAATCTAAAATGGTTAGAAAGACATTTCTGTAGTTATTGTATGGATTTGCGTAGTTAAAAGAATATTATATAAAAATAATTTAAGAATAATTTGTCACATACCTTGTTATTTTATTGTTTACCTGTGAACTATGACTTTTAATTTAAATAGCTGGCAATATTTGTATTGACATCACAGCTGTTCGTTTCGTCTGCCTGTGCTGTCTCTAGATATAATTTTATTTTATTAAATATTAGACAGTGAGTGAAATTTCATACTATTAACGTATATCGGGAGAGATTTGATCTATCATTAGATATATTTAATGTTGATTAATAGAGTGCCAGGTTGGCGAACGTTTTATAAACTAGTCAAATCGCATTTTTATTTCTCTTGCATTCTAGTGAACATCAAGTGCATGTACTTAGTGCTGCGATCTTATGATAATCTGTTTTAGTTATTGATGTTCGTTGCAGGTATAATCTTATGTAGACGATTGTTGCAAAGGTCTATCGTTAAAGAAATTCCAATACTATGCCTCTTTTTGGGAAATCTCAGAAGAGCCCCGCGGAGTTAGTAAGGTCTTTAAAAGACGCTGTCACAGCTTTAGAAAGAGGAGATAAGAAAGCTGAAAAGGCCCAAGAAGATGTTAGCAAAAATTTGGTAGGTTATATGATTTTACAGTTTGTAATCAAATGAACACTGAAAATAATATATGTTTTTTTAATACAGGTCTTGATCAAGAACATGCTCTATGGCACCTCTGATGCAGAACCACAAACAGATATCATTGTAGCCCAACTTGCACAAGAGCTTTATAATACAAATCTGCTGCTACTATTAATCCAAGTAACACCATTTATCCTAATATATACCCTAAATATATATTGTATTATATTTTTAACATAATATTTATTTTTAGAATTTAAATCGTATCGATTTTGAAGGCAAGAAGGATGTAGCCCAAGTTTTCAACAATGTTCTTAGACGTCAAATTGGTACTCGTTCACCTACAGTTGAATATATTTGTACTAAACCAGAAATATTGTTCACCTTGATGTCTGGGTGAGGAGCATCTTTTATAAATATTAGTGTGCACATGTATTATTATCAACTTGTATTTGTTTTTTGTATGATATTTTTAAACATAATGTTGAAAATCTGTTTCGCAATTTTGCCCAATTTTTTGAGACATTGTGTATTAAGTGGTGGAACATAATTTTACTCTTTGCTTTGCTATCAGAGCAAGAAAATGAAAATAGTTATTCCCCTAAAATGAGAATCAAATTTTAAAATGTTTCATATATTTTTTTGTCCTTATTTAAAAAATATACAACTTTTTATCTTGTAGATATGAACACCAGGAAATTGCTTCTAACTGTGGTACTATGTTACGAGAGTGTGCTAGATATGAAGCCCTAGCCAAAATAATGTTGTATTCAGATGACTTTTACAATTTTTTCCGTTATGTAGAAGTATCCACTTTTGATATTGCCTCTGATGCCTTTTCTACTTTTAAGGTTTGTCTTTGCTATATTATTTATTGATATCACTAATATGAGATATGAGAGTTGTGGTGCATATTTAATAATTTTATTTCCTTTCTCTGGTAATTAGATAAAAATCGTGGTGTTGGCCCCTGCCACTAAATAAGCAATGTATCTAAAATTTAAATTGAGGAAAGAAAGTGTCTTTACGGTAACAGAGTGTCTTAACAACAGGTTCCCTCTGCTGTACCCAGCAATACATAACAGGAAACCTGAAGGGAACCTTAAAGATTGAAGATAAAAATATATAAATATATATATTTTAATTTCCACACTACATCACCATTTTGCCATTATAATTGGTATTTTTGTTACTTCATTTATAACATACATTTTTTTTATAAGAATAATAGATAAAAAAAACGAACTTTTTACTAAAAATATGTGCTGACTAAGGAATTATGGCATTTTGCAAAGTGAAGTGAAGCTAATTTTTTTTTATAAGATAGTACTTTAAATTTGATCTATTAAATTCTTTTAAATTCGAGTCTTTTAAGAATTCAAAATTCAAAAATAGAGATCTTTAAAAAAAGTTCAATAATTTAAGAAAATAATGATAGATGTATGTTTGTCATAAGACAATAAGGGGATGATAAAGATAAGATTCAAGATTTTTGTCTTCAGGAAAATTTGTGTCAATTAATATCACGATTTTTTTATATTTGGTGGTAACAATTGATACCTTTTGGCATTATCATACATTTGGACTAACACAAAGGATTATTCTTACACAAACTTAGACTAACTCCAGTTTAGGCAGAGGGTTATTTTTATCTTTGACTGTTCAAAACTTTCAAATCTTTTTATAATCATATATCAAATTGTTCTTTATAGCTTCACGCACTTCTAGCATATAGTGAAGTTCGCAAAGGAAATAATATCAACGCGTTATTGTGACATTTTAACACTACGTTTAATCGTAGCAGACCAAAATAATGAGAAAAAAATGTCAAGAGTGAGGTGAGTGATTGTAGGTTCAATACCTACAATCATCACGTTTCGTCAAACACTGTCTCATTGCATCAACACAATGAAAAGGAAAGTCATGTTAAATTTTTTTTTTCCCCAGGAATTATTAACTCGACATAAACTATTATGTGCCGAGTTTTTAGAAGCAAATTATGATAAAGTGTTTAGTCACTACCAGCGTCTATTAAACTCGGAAAATTATGTCACTCGACGGCAAAGCTTAAAACTACTTGGAGAACTACTCTTAGATCGACACAACTTTTCTATAATGACACGCTATATTACGAACCCTGACAATCTTAAGCTTATGATGAATATGCTTAAAGAGAAATCACGCAACATTCAATTCGAAGCTTTCCATGTCTTTAAGGTAATGTAAAAAATAATACATTTGCATATATATATATTTTTTCACTTATAGTTTGCTTGTTTATATAGTATGCATACTTTTAAAATAATTAAAAAAAGGAAAGTTATAAGATATTATATTTACATATTTGTATTTTATATCAAGTTTTCGTTAAAAGATTGCCCAGCTAATGTTGTTTTTATTTAAATGAAAGGTGGATATTAAAAAAAATTACATTTAGTTTTGATTAGGCCGTCGTGGTGCAGTGGTCAAGGGTGCCGCCCGTAGACGTGACGGTTGTGGGTTCGATTCCCACTCGAAGAAGTGAAATATTTCTTTAAGTTTATATTTCCATTTTTCTTCGCTCTGGTGTCAGGCAAAGCAGGGCGTTGAGTCTGCCACTCAACACGCAATGCCTCCAGCATTCGGCAGAAAGTGGGGAACGGAGTGTCTTAACACCGAGATTCCCTCTGCCTAGCCTGCTGTGTGCGGGATACAGCGTGAAGCTGAAAAAAAAACTTACTAATTACGACGCAACTTTCATTATTACCAAGTTCGTGTGACGTCATTGTTAGTCACGTGATGTTTTAATTTGTTAGAAAAATAAACCTAATTTAAATATGATTTTGGTATTAGATTTAGTAAAAAAATATACAAGATATATTTATAGATAAAAACTTTATTTATTTAAAAAAAAATACTTCATTGTACAACGAAATTACTAAAGTTTTGTTTAGTTTTCATAGTAGTAGAAAATTGTAATTTAATTTTTTAAAGCTTTAAGGAAGAATATAAGTATATTTATTCATTTACAGGTATTTGTAGCAAATCCTAATAAACCTAAACCAATACTGGACATTTTGCTAAGAAATCAGGACAAATTGGTAGACTTCCTCACTAAGTTCCACACGGACCGTTCAGAGGATGAACAGTTCAACGACGAGAAGGCTTATCTAATAAAGCAAATTAAAGAGCTGAAGCCATCAGAACACTAACATTTATTTTATTGCATTTTAATAAAAACGCCACTTCCTCCTCACAAAGAAGTTAGTTATAGATGCTATTATATATAAACGCTTCTAAGTCACCAGAGGGTCGCTAGAGGCTGGAGTTACATTCGGTCTGTGATCAGTCAGGGATGAAACTATAAGTGCTAGGAGCAAATTAACATTTTTTTTTTAAACATTTGTAAAAATTAGAATTATTTTAATGATTTCCACTTATATCTTTTGTAAGTTGTTAGAACCGTGTTTTTTTTGTTTTTATGACGTGTTTAGTGACAGTTCGTAAGTCACAATGGAAATAGTATATTTTGGACCGCATTGGCGTCGAAAATGGGAAAGTCGAGATCTAAGACTTGTAAATATCACATTTAATTTATGTTTATTTTGTACTCAATATCAGAAGTATAGATTGTTGAATAATGAAGGAAAATATATTTTATATATTGTCAGTATTGGTTATTATGCGATAGTAACATTGTTCCTTGTTTGTGTGCGACGTTACTTTGACAAAGTTCCGCATAAGTGCTTAAACATTGTAATAGGATTTGCGATTTTTCACAAATATTTTTATATGTATTGCCGAAATTACTCTATCTCCTATATTTTTAAATTTATTTTTTGTTTTGTCAGTGTCATTAATGCAGTCACATTTTTGAAACTGAATAAAATATTTGTATCATTCTTGATTTGTTTAATTTTTCTGTTTCCTCGGAATTGAAAACGTAGTAGGGCCATCGTGGTATAGCGACACGTGTTACCATAAAAGCGACGGTTGTGGGTTTGATTCCCACCAAGTAGAATTATTTTAATCTTCTTTATTTGGCAACAACATTGTCATCACGTAATGTCTCGGTACATTAGGGTCCCTCTGCCTGGCCTGTTTGTTATATGCGGAATACAACATGAAATTAAATAAAAAGAATAATTAAATAATACATCTATCCTACGCGATAAAAGGGATGTGTGGAGAAATATAAGACACCAAATTAGTAAAATTGCTTTATTACTTTTACATTTTTTTATTAGACAAGCAATTTGCTGTACACCTCGACTTACCGTTAACTATACATATGTTTGAAAAGTAACATTTTATTTATATCACAAAAAAAACATAATACGTATATACATACCAATAGATTTGTATAATCTAAGAAGTAGGTTTAAATATGCCAATTTATAAAAGTGAATTTAATATAAAATTATTTGTTTACAAACCAAATGCTTGTTGTTTAAATTTGAACGACTCAAATTTTACATATAACAATTTATCGCAGAGCAATATAATTTAACAGCTTTTAAAAGTGTCAAAAATAAAACTCAGGCGTTATTTATTTACACAAATATAAGCCAAGCTAGGCACAAGAAACATAAAACTGACTATTTTCTTGATAAGTAAAGTTTATCTACATATAATTGTTAAAAGCTATAAAATTAAAGACATCATTACATATTCCAAAACATAATTTAATTTGATAACTAACTAAAAAGTAAAAGTATTTTCTTATTACTTGTTTCAAGCTACTTCTTTTTTT
>JBAIZZ010000011.1:876561-934899 GCA_037355905.1 Heliconius aoede
TTATATCATAGGTATGGTATCAAAAAAGAGAGCAATATCATGAAAAAGAGAAAAAGTGTACACGTGAACCTGAATATAATATATAGGTTTTGGTTTATTTTTTCAAAAAAGGCGGAATCAATCATTAAAAATTCTGAAACATCAAAAAATCATCAAAATCCAATCATAATTGGCTGATAAATGAATGCTGACATATATGAAAAAAAAAGGAGTCAAATTGTTAAGCTTCTCCTTCTTGAAGTCTGTTAGTTATACGTACCCAATAATGACATATCAATTTTAATTCTTCTTTTCGCGGATTACTTGTTTTGATAGTAGTGGTTTATGGGATTTTAACACTGATATGTATGTGTTGTGTTTATTATTGACATTTTGCATTATTTGCTGGTCCACGTTTTTTCCGCATAGCAGGCTAGCAGGCAGAAGGAAGTTGGTAGTTAGACACTTCGTTTCTTACTGCTTAAAGACATTGTGTTTTGACGAGCTTTAAAATGAAAGTTGCTTAAATATGATCCTTCCCCCCGAGTGGGGATAAAACCCACAACCAGTCGGACGTTATACGACGTACATAAATATTTAAAATAAAGAATACGACGTTTAAGAGAAGAATTTACAAATAAAACGCGTCAAGTTTACATTGAGATTCAAACATTATTCTTTAAATGGGCTTTTTATTTATCTTATTGTATGGCTCTACCGTGTAATTACTTTTTTGATTTTTTAAACGGATATTATTTGTAAAATTTACATTAGAAGTATAAAATTCTTTAAAATATACTACGACTATATTCTCAGGTTCTGGTTTTAGAAAGAAATGACGAAAGGGAGGAACGCGTGATCAGTGCAAATGGTAAGATATTAGAACAAGTGAATGAAGTGGGATATTTGGGAAATATGTTCAGCAGATATGGAAGATATGAAATGGATGTGGAAAGGCGTATTGCTGTCGGTAACAGAGTATTACAGAAGAAGAATGAAGTTGAATGTCGTGGAGATGCGATCTCTTCGCAGGATATGCGGAGTCAGCTTAGCTGACCGAATCTGCAATGAAGAGGTACACAGAATGGCAGGTACTAGCGAGGTTGTCACGGTGAGAATAAAGAAGAACGTGCTCAGCTCAGCTAAGTTACTATTCTCTCCCAAAAAATAGACTGTTCTAAAATTAGATAAACATATTAGAAATGTGTCTATTGAGATAAATTTATATTCAATATTTAACTTGAACCTTTTGTGGTTCCATGGTAAATACTGAATATAAACAAAAAAATAGTTTCATAATAATTTTTACTTTTCACCTATTATTTGTCTAGTTGTCTGTTATATTCTTTATTTATGGCATTTCGAAATTCCTAACGTACCAATTGAGCACTAATCACTTCGCCAATATGACGTCGTTTGAAGAACACGCGACAGAGGTTGTACGTTTAAAAAAAAGGAACATAAATAATGAATCAGGAACAGAAATAACGCGGCGAAGAATTCTAGCAAACATATAATTATGTATATTTTGTTTGTGCTTGTTGTCACTTCATGTTATATTTTAAATATATATTTTTAATAGATATTAACCATTAAAAATATATGACAAATCATAATACATTTAAAAGTTCATACTTGGGAGAGCATTTTAAGACTTCTTCCTAGTTCGGTTCGGTAACTACAATACATAAATATAATAATATACAACCATCGTAGTATTATATCTACCATTTCCATATTTTTACCTCTTAATTTTTTTTAAATTTATGGTTATGATGAGATTTCGATAAGTTTCTTCTTTCTCCACACAAATTAATTAATGTTTTAACTCAAAATGATAAGTTGTCCGGTATTATTTGCATACACCAGGCCCTGCCCAGGTTGAGGGGCCCATCGTAAGCAGTTTAGACTGGTGAACCCGTGCTCCCATGTCTGCTCCAACTCCTTGATTGGCGTCAAACCGGTCCGGCTTGAACTTTCTGTAATAATAATAACATTTATTTAAATATTTTAATATTTTCTAAGAGACTTACGTGTTGGAGTTGTGTCCGTAGTAACTGTCCAAAAGACCAGGTAAAATCTAAGATCCCTGAAGAAAGAGAAACACAATAATACCATGGGTGGCTTAAACTATAGTGCAGGGTGTGCAATGTGCAAAGACCTAGGGGGCGCCAGAGTTTCAGGCGGGTAGCACACGGACGCTATACGAGCCCTGAATAATACAATACTTACTTTAAGATTTTTATTCAATAATTATGACTTTATTCCATAGTTGGTTTAATCTATGATAGCACTTCACATATGTGATAACACATAAAGCACTTCACATATGTGGAACAATCATGGATATAGTATACTATGAATACAGTGTATATATAGGAAGACATATAAATCGCACCTTAAGGGTAGAGACGGTAGAGCAACTTCACATATTTCACTTTTAACACAATTATTTCAGAGTAGTTATGTTAACTTTTTAATTAATACACCCACTAAGGCTTGTTATTTGTAGTTTCTTTAAAACAAGCGCAAGCCACTCCAAAGGGCGCTCTTCTGTTTTAGATATTACACTAGTTCCAAGTAAGAATTGCTCAAAAGCATGTAAAAGATACGGACTAAATGTCTGCAGTTGCCCAGTGGTACACGTATGACATCTTTGCTCTGGTAAAAAGAGAAAGCAGAGCGTTGAATACCGTCATTCAACACGCAATATCTCAACAAATCATATGCGCGGGTGTTTTAAATTAGGTTCTCCCTGTCTACCTTGCTCTATTTACTCACATATATAGTTTAAAAAAAATAACACATTTTTCAACACCAAGTGCTATAAGCGTTGTGGAATGTTCTCGAGGCCTATAAGTTAAGTGATGCTTAACTCTTTAGTTACAGCTAGACCTAATTAAAGCATATAAATAAATAAAATAAACAAATAAAGTACATCACCTAAAGGGTCAAGGCGGTAGAGCAGCGCGAACGCGTTGGTGCGCGTGTGCGGGACGGAGCTGAACCGGCGCGAGCCGAGCCCAACCGCCAGGTGGCGCGCCGTCGGCGACAGCGCCACTGACACGGCGCTCTGCTCCAGCACGGCCGTGTGCAGGCATTGTCCCAGCCGCGCCCACTCCAGCGAGTAGACGCCTGCAGTCGTGCGCACATGTAGCTATACACGCGCACCTCCGATACGTCGGGCTACGATCGACGAGTCGTGGCCGCCCTGAACTATTACGCATTGTTCCCTTGAGAACAATGTAATGAAGATCAAGAAATATCTTAATATCACGTCTGCGCAGCCATCTACAGTTAACTTCAGGGCAGCCGCGATTCGTCGACCACACAGTACCAAATTTCTACGCTTGCGTGTGCGTTAGGATGACGATTAACACAAGTTAACCGTAAGCAAAGAAGAAGAAACTAAGAACCATAAGAAACTAAGTAAAGCAACACAAGGGATTTAACAATTAATCCCTTGCGTTGCTTTCCTCAGTTTCTTTAATTTATAAAATAGTAACGATAAGTTCGCCAAAAAAAAGCGAACTTACAGCCGAGAATAAATAAGCGCCAAGTTATACCAAATATCATCGCTATTATACCAAAGGATTTAAGTTCAAAAACCGGCACTGACTCACAACAAGCTCTAGTCGATAATAGGTCTTGCAAGCAAGTCAAACCAAGCCTTATCCAATTTTACGCATGTTTGTGGACGCTCAGAAACATCTTAATATCACGTGTGCGCAGCCATCTACAGTTAACTGATTGATAATACTTGAACCTGAAATTATTATGGATGGCTGCGCAGATATGATTTTAGGAGGATTTTAGGATTTTATGCGCAAAGTTCGGAAAACCTAAGTTCAGGGCGGTTGCGGCTTGTTTGCCGTACGTAAATGCCTTATTAATGGTTCCAAACAACCAGGGTATAGGGTTTTCTAATAGCCTTAATTTCATCTATTCTGTCATCAATATCATATATTTACTTATTAACACATTTTTTAAAAATAATTAATCATCGCTAATAATAATAACCAAACTCACCTAGCCAATGGTTAGTATTTCGAAATCTTGGTACCGGGAGCAAGGCCACCAGGAGCCTGCCATCCTTTGATATGTCTATACTAGCGTCGTTATGTATTCTGCACCTTTGCACTACCACGTTCTTTGAACCTAAAAAAATAAGTGTTTTTAAATATGTATTTTAGGAAACTTCGAACGCTAAAAAGTTGAACGTTGCGGGACTCTTAGACAACTAGATAAGTCGTCCGTGAGCTTGTTTGTGAATTAAAATTTTAAGGATATATTTTTTTTTATGGAAAAGGACAAGGCAAACGAGCGTTCGTGTCACCTGATGGTAAGTGATCACCGCCGCCCACGACCCCGTGCAACACCAGAGGAGCTGCAGGTGCGATGCCGGCCTTTAAGGTGGAGATAGATGAGCTTTTTGAATGTACCCATGTCGTATCGACCTGGAAACACCGCCGCGGGTAGGTCATTCCACAGTTCCGTGACGCGTGGAAGGCAGTTCCTACGAAACCGCACAGTAGTGGAGTGCCACGGATCCAGGTGGAGTGGATGATATTTGAGCTTGTAACGTATTGTACGGTTAGAACATTTGGTGGCAAGTAACACGTCAAATAGTTCTTCAGAACACTCCCCATGATAAATGCGGTAGAAAAGGCACAGCGAAGAGACGTCGCTACGCAAAACCAGTGTCAAGCCTTTCACAGGTCTTTAGGTCCCCAATAATTCGAAATGCTCTACGTTGTATGCGATCAAATGGTTCAAGCTGATACTGGGTTGCTCCAGCCCAGAGATGAGAACAGTACTCCATATGAGGCCAAACCTGGGCCCCATATAGGGCCAAACTGTGTTTTGGCATGAAGTACCGTCTCACTCTGCTAATAACCCCAATTCTCTTCGAGGCCAACTTGGCCTTGCTTTCCAGATAATCGCGATACTGGCAATCACTCGAAGCATTAAGGTCCAATATGCTGATACTGGTAGCTGCTTTAAGGGTAGTGTTTTGAAAGAATGGCGATACGACAAATCGGGTTTTTTTAGTGTTTAACGCGCAAACTTGTATCTTCTTGGGATTGAATTGAACTAAGTTCCTTTCACCCCATGAGGAAATATTCCCGAGGGTTGCCTCAACTGAAGACACAAGTTTATTTCGGCACTGGTCGACGTTTTCCCGAGAAAGACTTGCGCGGCCGGAGTAAACAGTGTCCAGTGTGCTATCATCTGCGGAGCAATGAATGTTAGAATCCTCTAACATGTCATTAATATGCAAAAGAAACAACGTAGAGGACAGCACGCAGCCTTGAGGAAGCCAAGCCCATAGGATGGAAGTTTAACAAGGAGCGCCCTATGCCACACTCGATGGAAAGCCTTCGCCATGTCCAAACTAACTGCCAGGACCTCTCCCTTGCTTTCAATAGCCGTAGCCCAGCGGTGGGTGAGGTAAACCAGAAGATCACCGGTTGAGCGACCATGGCGGAAGCCATATTGACAGTCATTAATCAAACGGTGATCCTCAGAATAAACCAAGAGCTGACTATTGATAATGCTCTCCGTGACTTTTGGGAGCAGGGAGGTAATAGCAATAGGCCTGTAGTTAGAAGCATCTGAGCCATTGCCTTTCTTCGGGATCGGGGTAATAAGAGCGCTCTTCTATGAGTCCGGGACTATGCCGACTGAGTAAGAGTGCCAAAACAAACGCGTTAGCACCGGTTACTGCATATCATCACATTTTCTATCAAATGTTTTCTGAATCTTTGAGGAACTGGAATACCCCCTCCAAAAGTCACTTCCAAACTTCTTTCTCCTGTCCCTATTCTAATTCGCCCACAGATATCTCAGATTGTCTTTTTATGCTAGTGTTGTGATCACCTCTTCGCCTCTGAAGGAATGGAAAACTAAACGGATAGTTCATGCTTGTGTTAAAGTCATTCACGTACATGCAAACTGTGAATGATGAAGACCACACTACTGTGGTCTTTCCTAAGCATTTTTAAATGAAGATAACTACATACCATCAGGTGGTTCTTAATCTTAAAAAAGACCTACTATCAGCAATATCAGGTGTGTTTCCCGTTGTAAAGTCCCAAGCCTGCACGCGGTGCGAAGGGGCGGGGAGGGTCTCGGATATAATACCGGCGTCCAGCAGCCCCGCCATGCCGCTTATGCGCCGCATGCCGAAACCACTGCCACCACCTCCTGAACCCGGACCCCCACCTCCACCCCCGGGACCTCCACTTCCGCCTCCGCTACTCCCAGGGACCCCACCACCGCTCTCCCCATTCTCCCCGTTGGGGTCATCCTCTACCACCATTGCGTTCTGAGTGAATAAACATTTATATGTATGTAAAATTGTGGTATAGATATCTGTACTAATATAATAAAGCGGAAGCGTTTGTTTGTTTAAACGCTGAGCTAAATTTCGCAGGTCTTAGTTACCGTTAAATAAGAGAATAACGATAATAAAGCTATCGAATTTCTTTAAGAGCGTGCGCTGCAAAAATAGCTAAATATATTTCAGTACATTGTATGAAATAAATATTCTATTTTATTAATTCTAAAAAAAGTCCGCGACGCCGATTATATATCTCTAATAAATTAGTCACAATAAGGCATTTTGTGACAAAAAAAGCGTTTTTTTTATTTGAGATGGGTATTGAAACGTACGAACAAAAGTAATTCCATCAGTATCATAAAAAATATATTAATTTCTTTGCATTTCAATGAAAATGAGTTAAATATACACATACGAAACAATGCTTATAAAAAGATTTTTCTATATTTAAATAGCTAACTTTTAAAATGAGCAATTTATAGTTTTTTATAGAATAAAAAAATAACACGAAGTATTTAATTAATAGTAGGTAATAAATAACATTTACAAAAGGCATTTGTCGCACCTACTCACTTGGGCCAATATTATGGGTTGCAAATACTCATGAATCCTCGGCAGCCTCTGCGTCTGGTTCCCTTGCGCATCAGGATTGTTAATGCTGAGATCGCCTACTTGCATCAAGGGCACCGTTGCGCTGCTTATGACCGCGTGGAACTGTCCCGACTCCTCCGAAGATCTATTTGTGGACCCTCTGGAGAAAATGCGCTCCCGAGTTAGGGTCCGTATGTGTGGTCGGATATCGTAAGTTGGGTGAGGTCGATTACGATTAAGGGGATCTGAAGTATTCTGCATTGGTGAACGATTGTCGTTGACATTTTCGAAATCAGGATTTAAGCTAAACATTTCGCGAACAGACGAAGGGGTATATAAACGTATGGTTTGTAAACGTCTAAATCTACTCCGTGCTGCATTTCTTAATCTTACAGCCTGCATATGTGCCATTCTAATTAAATTAATCCTATGTTCAAATTCATTCATAAAATCTGGTGGTATTCTTGAAGATGGTGCATTTCCAAAATCATTTCTAATAATACTTCTGGAAGGACCAGGTATTGGTTCGGGGCCAGTTTCGCCTCTTCTAGATGAAGCTCTTGCCCTAACTCTACTGGGGAGCAGACGTAAGTTAGGTATTCTGTAAGTTGACGTAGGAGGTAATGCTTTCTTTTTTGCGAACGGATGAGCGGATGGATCAGTTTTATGTAGTGCTTTTAATCGTCTACTCTCTATGTACAATTCACGTCTATTTCTGGCAGTTGTAGAGTTATTCCTATTGGCAGCAGCAATTTGTACGGCAAGTCGATTGCTCCAACGTTGGGATGCATTGATTTGAGGTGTTACTGGAGGTAGTGGTGGAGGAGAATTTATATTTAAGCGTGGCGTGCTCTCCTTGGAACCTGATTGCGATGTTGTGGCTGTCTCTTTCTTCATACGTTTACTAGAATTATTTTGCAATCGCTCCTCCTCAGTTTCGCTGGAAATAGAATGATGAGGGGATTCATCTGGACCATCGACATTTACAGGGCCAGTGTGATCTACGTTTTCTAAACGAATTACGTTTAAAGAATCCACACGCTGTGGCGACGAACTATTGCTGGCACGGCCACTGTTCCTATTTGTCATTAGCATCAGACATGTAATAGCCAAAGCCTTTTTTAATGTGCGCAGCATATTTATAATAAGTTGACTGAGGCCTCTTTCCTCCAAGCACATCATCATCATATTAAACATAACCGAAAGCACTTGCATTGCTCGCATTCGAATTTCGTGTCTTGTTGCACTTATTTCTATCGCTCTAGCGAAATCTCTGCCAGGTCTATTCGAGTTTCTATTAGAAAGGCGACTGGCAGCAGAATTACGAGAACGCCGTCGTAGTTCATCTTCTGGTCGCCATCTGTAACTCGATTGACACCTTCTTCTTAAAAACGGCGATGCGCGCACATTAGGCCTGATTTGTGGTCGAGGGCCAGGACGCGTCTCACTTGGGCTCTCTCTAGAAGTACCTTGTTCCGGTTCACCGGGACTTCCTACGTTTGATGAATCATCTTGGGGCGATTCGTTATTACGCGTCCTTTCGGAACCTACTTGATTGTTATTATTTTGTCTTCGTGAACTTCTGTTGGAACGTGTAATGTTTTCCGTCATTTCTGTAAGCATCATACATCTTTCAAGTAGTGACCTTGTGTAATAACTTGGTAAATCTTGACGCCCAGTTTCTCTATGCAACATTAATATTCTTCGGCGTAAATTTTCCCACATATTACGTAGTTCAGGCATCGTAGTCCGATCCCCGCGAAGCCACATATTAGTTAGTTGCAAAGTGTGTATTTGTAAAGCGTTTACACCACCTTTAACTTTTCTAAAAGCTTCACTTGGTGGAATTGTGCATCCATTATTCCAAAAATTGTCTCTACTTGTCGAAGGTCTTGGATTGAAGTCACTAGTATTTCGACTGGAAGTATCTGATGGTTCAGGATTTTCAGCCCTTGATGTACTTGGGCCTTCTCCTGCACTATTACTTTGTGTTTGCACACGAAATCGGCTGCTATTAGTTGACACGTGTATGCTTCCTGTTTCACGACTAGAAGTTTGCGGCTGTTGATCGTCAAGTCCGAAGAGTAGTCTATCAGCTGGGTGTATTGGTCTATCTCTAGAACCGGAGGATTCGTCAAAAGGTAACTCAACATCTCTATCATCTTCTCTAAAGGTTGAATTTCGCGTTCTAAAAATATTAACTTCTGGTGATTGATCACTATCTGATTCTGAACTCGACGATAAAAAGGAATGCCGATGGATTCGTGGACTCGGCATTTCACTTTCATTATTGTCTTCAGACTGAGTTCTAGAGGATCTATTCCGTCGAGGCAAGTCATCTTCACCATCAGCTATAGTGGAAAGGGACATGTTCGTGATCAAATTCAACAATCTCGTGCCGGAATCTCTTAAAATATCTCTTATTAGATCTAAGCTTTCATTTATAGTTTGAGCGTCGACAGGTGTGGATTGAATTTGTGAGGACGAGTAAGAAGTCGACGGCCTCGGACTCGACCTCGCTGATGAAGTTGATGGTGGATCTTGTCTCGGCGTATTTGTCGCAGTGTTATCTGCAGTAGTGGAATTTTCATTTGTTACCGAAACAAAACGGTTGTCCCATCTTCGGGGAGATAGATCCAAAATAGACGGTGAATCTGGTCTATATGCAGGGAATATACTAGTGCGTGAAGAATTTGAAGAGTTATCTTGTTGTGCTAATGGACTACTAGCAAACGAGATGACACTAGGTCGCGGAGGGCCGTTAGTAGATGAAAATGGATTCGGTAAAAGTCTGGAGGCTCGTTCACTTTGGTCAACTGTGCGGAACGATCTGCCGCTGTCGCTCAAAGGGTGGAATGCGGAAGGTCGCGATCCAAACAACGCATGTACGCGACGGTCTAAATTTCGTTCCCTGCAATGAGAACATTTTAACATAAATGCTCTATACCTGTGAAACAAGTGTATGATTTAAGAACAATTTTGTCTGCTTAGAGTGTATACTTGCAAAATCCGTTTTTTGTTATTATGTACTTATACATATTTAGGCCATTCGTAAGGGTTAAAAAAGTACAAAACTGATTGACTTGATAGTACACATTATATACTCACATTTTTTAAATCGTTTTTGTTTCCCCTGAGAATTTTTATAGGGCATTGTAAGCAGGTTTACACTCTAAGTTGACGATTTATATATTTTTTTGCTGTATCTCGCATATGGCAGGGTAGGCAGAGGGCACCTGGGAACCAAGTGTTAAAATACTCTATTCCCATTAAGTCACTTCCGTACCTCGACCAAAGCTTAGTTTTTTATAAAAAAAACTTGGTACCTATAAAAATTTGTAAGACTTATGTAGTTTACCTGGAAGGGCCACTATCAAAAGACAAGGCATCAAGATTTAATAGGCGGCTACTATTTACTTCACTATCTCCACCTTCAGATTCTTGCCTATTATTGGATGTACTTAGAGCTGGGCTTTCTGAGAATAAAATATATAAATACGACATAACGTAATGTGACATAATAATTTATAAATACGCCATTTAAAGAAGAGAGTGCATTAAGATGAAATATAATGTATTAAATTTTTCAAAAATACCATCTATATCTTGATTTTTATTTACCATCTTCAGGTTGTATCGTAGGAGTAAATGGGGCACGCGTTAAAGTGTTTTCTGGCGATGAATCGGGTTCCATCGGATCAGTACCTCGGTCCATCTAAGAGATAAAATTGCTATAGTAACCTTAAGTCTTTACATTTTTTTTATGAGAGGAAAAGGCAAACGAGCGTTCGGGTAAGTGGTAAGTGATGGTAAGTGATCACCGCCGCCCACGACCTCGTGTAACACCAGAGGAGCTACAGGTGCGTTGCCGACCTTTAAGGTGGAGATGTAGGGCGCCGGGGCCCGGCATTACCTAATGCGAAACGCAGTGGCAAGAGTCACTACTTCACGCCGGTTTTAAATGCCGGGGGTGGTATTAATCCTGTCGAGTCTGCCCATGCGTGTTGCCATTACTGGCGACGTGACTCTACCACACGTACTTTAGTCGCCTCTTACGACACAGACAGTACCAGGGCGATCCTATTCTAAGCCGAAAACACGGCGAAAAACATACATATACAAGTAATTTAAACAGAGAACATATATTCACCTGTTGAAAAAAATTCCATAAGAGTTAATATTTAATTGAATTGTCTTATAAGTGAAAGTTATTATAATATTATGAATTTGAAAATCGAATTTGAATTGGCCAATTAACAAACAAATCCAATATTAAGTCAACACAATATAACCTATACATGTGTAAGGAGTTCTAATATGTGGCTCTTGAAGTAATAATATTGTATAAATAAATGAAGAAGAATTAAATATTTCGTCATTTTGTCAATTACGTACAAAGATTGTGGGTACAAATTCCAAATGGGAAGATTTTAATAACATACTGTAAGGACTGGTTTAACAAAGTACTATATTACGTCTGAAATCTTGAATACAATGTACAACAATAAGTAGAAAGTAGGTATCAGATTAATACACTTACTGTGCTAGGTGGAGGCGGTGTCACAGTCAGTCTGTTTCGAACCATAAACAACCTTTGATAATTTCGTACTAAACTGTCATATCTTTGAACTAAATTTTGATAAGAATTTACAATAATATCCTGTGTAGATCCAGAATTATTTTCTTGTGGCCTATTGGGTCCAGGATTTTCGTCGGGATCGCCTCGTCGCACATTGTTTTGATTATTGTTTGGTGTCATAGGATTTTGTTGAAGAACTGTGTTACCAATACCACCACAAGATGCTCTCGATATACCTGTTATCAGCTTGTATCCGAGAGAATCAAATGCCACATATCTGAAATGTTATATTGGTTTTTAAGACAAATGTGTAATGCTATTTATAAATCTCATAGAAAAAGTTGCTTGTTGAATTTTATTTGCCAGTTTTTCTTAGATAAGAGTTTAGTGGTTAATTATTTGGATGTTCAAAAAATTAAGCATGTAGCCTTATTTTAAATAAAACTATTTAGAAAAACAGTGGGCAAAACCCAGTGTTTTTCTAATATTTTATATTTAAAAAACATATATATTTATAATTCAAAATATTTGAAAAAAAAAATTAGAAATAGATGGTCACATTTAGTCTAAGTGTAATGAAGATTTCTTCAGTAGATACTGAGTATTTACATTAAGGGTTGTATCCCCTAGAACTTATTACAGTTACTAAGTTTTGGGGGACTCTTGCTACAATAAGACTTAGGGATTATATACAATTAATGTGGCTCATTTTAAATGATCAGCAATACAATCATGGTAAGAAAACGCCGCGCTTGGCCTCGACACCAAAGCGAAGAAAAATGGAAAGATAAACGTAAAGAAATATTTCACTTCCTCGAGTGGGAATCGAACCCATAACCGTCGTTGCGGGCGGCACCCTTGTGCCACTGCGCCACGACCGCCTCTGAAATTACTTATTTTAAGTAATATTATATTATATATTATAATATAATTATTGTATTAACACTTCATAAGAGAATTATTGATTAGTAATTTATACAATTTAAATATAATAAACTCACCTGACTTTCTCATTGCAATTATTTGTGGTCACTTTTGTGAAAGGTGCTGGTTGACTCCAATCCCAAAAGTAGAGTTCATTGGAAGTTGCTATTACCAACAATTGTTCCCTAGGATGGAATGCTATTGAAGCAATAACTGTTTCACTACTAACATTCCACACTTCACTGCCACCCTATAAGAAATGTGCTTTTCATATAAAATATTATTTTGGAATCAAATAATAGGCTGTTGTTGTGCAGTGGGTTTCGAATTCCGTAAGGGGACGTGAAATATTTCGTAGCTCTGGTAAGAAACAAAGTATGGTACCATGACTCACAAATTCCCTCTATTCACACATTAATTTTTTTGTTGTCATCTCAAAAAAATGTGTAAATAGAGGTATAAAACCATTTTAACATAAGGTTCCATCTTTTTAGCCAGTTATATATAGAATACAATGTGAAGCTAAAAAACGATTGGCAATACATACACTGGAAATGTCCCACACCCGAACTTGACCACCAAGACATCCGGATCCTATAAGTTGTGGGTGTGAAGGATGAAAGGCTATACACCATGGTGTCCGTGGATGACCCTTCAATATCCTCACATGCTTACCACTAGCCAGTTCAGATACATATACATTGTGATTCCCATGTGTTGAAGCTACTTTGGTTCTAAAATAAATAAAATGTAAAAGTCCAAAATGTTGTTTAGAAAAATTTATAGTTTTACATTGTTTAACATACTCTAGAACTATTATTTCTTTCTAATTCTTTAGATTCACACTACATTCCACATATAGCAGTCAAGGCAAAGGAAACTTAGTGTTCCTTACTATGTGAAACTCAATGTTGCTCTTTGTCTTGTTAGTAGAGCATGGAAGATGAAAATAGATCATTTGGCTGAGTGTGAATGGGAGCCATAACCATTGCATTTATAGTCAGACAGTGTGCTGCTCTGCCATAGTGGCTTTATTTAAGAACTAATTTGTGGACCGATTGACAAAACTAACAATAAATGTTAAGTGAAATATGTCATGATCATGTACTGGAATAGTGAAAACTGCATTTAAATCAGTTAAGCCACTTCTGAGATTAGTGTGACCAAACAGAGAAACAGATTAAAATTTTAAAAATCATTGTTTTGGATTAATATATTTTAATTATATCTTTTATACACAGATACCAATATCATATATATTATAAATAATAAAATTTCTATTCTTCTTTCCATATAAAAATAACAAAATATAGTTACCCATCAGGACTGAACACCATTAAAAATGTAGATCTTGGGTACCCTGGTAAATCACAACACTGCAAAATTACAAACTGTTATTTTAAATGGTATTTAAGAATATTTTCAGAGCAAATAGTCCATTACTAACTCTTATTTTTAGTGGCTTTTGTACTAAAATGTCTTCAGCAGCATTCTCAAGAACAGTCTTATTAGAAAGAGAGTTTGGTGGATTAATTCCTCGTTCTCTCCACTGCCAGCTTCTGGCAATATTGCTCACATTTTGGACTTCATCAATTGAATCATTCTTACATCCAAGCCATTCATTGTCTAACACTGGATCCATCACCTACAAATATAAAACTATGAGTATCATATGTATAATATGGAAATTAAGAGAATTATGTTGCATGTAAATGTCACTTTACCTCAGCAATTTGAAAAATCAAATGTAGAATGCTGTAACGAAATCTGAAAAAGACAGGATTTTCTGAAAATTAATTTAAAAAGCATTTATAAAGTCTAAGAAGATTTCATATTTGTGATTTTTAAAGGATAGACAATAGATTCAATTTCAAAACAAAAAACTTAATTCGTAAGAAATAAACATTCGGTATTATAGAGTTCATAACCTTTACCGTGAATTATGAAGTTTAGCTGTGCGAAACTGAAAAATAGATGATAAGCCATATTGGAAAACTTTGAAATTTATGTTATGAGTGATATATTTAAAAATATTAATGTTCCTGAAAGATACACCTTGGGTTAGAAAAGAGCAGAGGTTAAAAGTTGCTTAAATTTATGTATACAATCTGTCGATCAATCTGAAATCTTATATATCGATAAACAACAGTACTTACCTGGATCATATTGTTGTCATAAAAGACAAATTATCTACATAAAAGTATTGTATTACACTATTTTCTATGTTGATTACACTTGTTATTATTTGTTCATCTAATAAATTCCGCTTAAGTTTTGCGACACAAAGTCCTCAAAGGAACTCATTCGGCAAACATTCAGCTGCGAAACGTCAAAATCAACGATTGCGTTCAAAAACCGATGCAATTGACGTACAGATAAAAAATAATTTTGATATTTTATTATAGTTAAATTATATTTGAAATACTATTAATTGAATAATATTTAAATTAACTTTTAAAAATAAATCAATTATCACTAACAATTACAATGTTCAAAACACATCACCTATTTTAATTAACAATGAAATGAGTAATAACAATATTATTATAAAAATATGGTAATAATCCGATTAAATCATAGTTTATTGACTTTCACAATATTCTTAGTTAAAATAAAACTTAAATCAAACATAACAATCATATCAACGACGAAAATTGGCTAATATTAACTTTAGTTATTCTGTTTTAACTAACAGTTGTATTTAAAATAGTTACAATAGTTATAAATTTAAATATTATTACGATTAACTTTTAGAAACTAATGTGATTGATAAATATCGTCGTGCCGACATATATATGTATAGTCTTCGACGCGTATTTGTGGCTACATCTTAATTTAATACAGGTAAGTACTGTATGTAACTATGTGTAAATATATTAAATAATTCTTTGTCTCCTATATTTATAAAAGTACAAATTTATGTCACTTTTATAAACCAACAAATTTTGCCATAAGTACTTATTGCTGTAACATGTTACTGTATGTAGGCATGTATTTTACTAAGAATAGCTTTAATTTTTCCAATTTAAAACGTTAAATGGATTTGTCATTTCAATTAAACCACAAAGAAAATATTGTTGTAGCATTCCACACAAATCTTTTTTACTCGTATTTTCTGATCTGAAAATGTTGTGGTAGCGTATGAGATTGTTTCCTTTGAGAATGCTCGGCACGTTTGTCTGTTAGAGCATGTAACAAAGAAATTAAGCTCGACTTGTCATAAACTGTCACTTTTGAGAAGATCTTTTTATATTTTATATAATTTTTTAGTATTACCTATATTTCATTTAGTAATCGATAAATACTTTTAAACGGATATTCACGTAGGTACTTGTCAATGTATTTATTATATAATATAATTATTTACAAATCTAATATAGGTTATTATGCTAAAATCGGCGATTAAATAACGAATAAAGATGGCTCTGATATCTGACACGAGCATAGGGATGGTGGGCAAGTAGTCAGTGCTCACTCCAGAATAGTCTGACATACACATCAAAATTTTTACTTACCAAAATATAAGCCTAAAAAAGAAAGAAAAACACCTTTACGCAAAAAAAGTACAGTTTAAATCTGAAGCCCTAGAAAATATCTCTTTACATATTACTTTTGGCTCTGGATTTAAAATTATAATTATACATATATATTCATTTATTTACGTAATTAAAATTAAGGTAATCTACCTATTGCATAATGGTTACCCCTCTATACTTACAGCAAAAAAAAAATACTAATTATTTAAACAAAGATTTATTTATGTTATCGCTTTTTTATAAATACTAAAATTCTAACACCACGCGACGGTGCAAGGATAAAAATGTATTGGTTTGATTGCATATGGGTGTATATATCAACACACATTATACAGGAGGACGAGATAACGAGATATTTCCCAAAATTTGATTCACGACAATTTTGCGCGCTGAAGAGATTATTTTTTCCGAGAAGATGCGTCGTTTCGTCTTGATTCAATTTCAACCCTACAATCTAAAAATTACGACGATGATTTATACATTCACACAATGTGACATCATACCAGCTGAGTATGTGTCTATATGTAAGTAAGTTACATATGCAGAAACTTGAACAAAATACTTTTCATGAAAAGTAGTTTCATACTTTTCGTGCTTAATTTGAAAGTTGGTATCAATTTTGTTACATTATTTTATTTTTTACTTTAATGTTTTAATTTAAATTATTGTTGTTAGACAAAATACATTTAAAACAGGTAGTATAATCATGAATTTGTTATTATACACTGCCTCAATTTATCAGATATTAATATGTAAATAATTCAACGGCTCTTGCATCTACTTATAATTATAAAAGAAAAATACAAATTACTCAATAAAATTTAAATAAAACAAAACACCATTGCTGTATATTAAATATATTTTTTGTTGATTGGTGCAAATCGAGTTTAGGTACTTCCTTTAAAAAATAAAATAAATAAATAAAATCAGCTTCACGCTGTATATGTTCGTACATCGCAGGATAGGCAGAGGGAACATAGTTTTTTTTTTAATTTTTTTAGTTTACCACTACAGATGTTTGGTCCGTACTCTGTTTTACTTTATTATTGTCTCTAATTTTCTTATCTTATGTATTAATTACATTATTATTTTTATACATACAATACATACAACTTAAAATATTATTTTTAACTTAAATTATTTTATAAAATTCTACTTACATCTGAGTTGTCAAACTAGTGTTCATATAATTTTATATTTAACAATTTTACACATTACAATTAATACTTAATTAAGTATTAATAACGTGTATAACTATACACGTAATATAATGTATAATTCAAATAAACGTGTAATTACACGTTTATTTGAGTTATACATTATATAATTTACATATCTAAATTTAGAATGATTATAAGTATATACTAAAATATTATAATAATTGATATGGATGTGAGTAATTTTGCACCAGGATTACTTATACAATCATTTTCAATCGTCATTAGATGATAACTACAAGAAGTAAATGTATGATTATTATAAGAAATGCCGTGAAACAAATAATACGTGCCTTTAAAATTCGAGGGGATTTTTTCCATGGGATCTCATCATCAGATTCTGACTTGGTAGCAATGGGACCAATGGCCGCTCGCTCAAATATATATATATATATATATATATATTTCCCTTTGATGAATTTGCAATCAGTTCCCTACTTTTAGCAAATGTGCTATATGCTGTTGGCTGTTATATGTGTTATATGTGGTTCACTCAAATATGAAAATATTTTTGAAATAAATCCACAAATGAAGAAGAAATTACCAGACACGTAAACGAACATAGAGTTTCGTCATATATGAAATAAGAACTCAGTTAAAAAGGAAAAATTTATTAACTTATCCATATTGGAATTAAAATATAAGCGAAACTTTTTATTTGTCGTCTTATCTGAACATTTCCTATGAAGATCCGAGTATGATTAAGTGCGATCGCGCGTGAAATGGCTTCTCTGATCCCTTCTCAAGCAGACCTAAGATATTTACAATACGTACGTCTAGATTTACATTTTATTCTGATATTTTTTTCCAAATTCCTTACAAAATTAAAGAAATGAAATTAATATATTTTGAATATTATTCTTATTTAGGAATACATTTAGTTCTACAAGAAAAAACATTTACAAGAATTTCAGCGAGCTGGAAAAAATATACCTAATGTATAATGTAATGAGTCTGAGCGTTGGCTGATCTCCGAAGGGATATCTTCAAATTCTGCTATTTAAATATTTAATATGAAATTACAGTGTAAATAATAATATGTTTTACTATACGTAAATAGATCCAGTATATTTTTATAGCTTTACGTAGTATCCTACTCCACACGGCAGGGGAGGAAATAAGGGAATCTAGTATTAAGATACTTTCTGCCCCACTTCCCACTGAAGTCTGGAGGCTTTGCTCACGCCGCGCTTTCGGAAATGTAAACATTATGACTGGCCTCATGTAGGTTAGGTAATCATAATAAGTGTTCATTTTTGATATTTAATTTAGTCACACATTATAGATCTTCGATTCAAGAGCATATGGCGATAATAATGAGCGTCAAAAAATCTAAAAGATATTTTTGTTAATGCTGAAACATGATATTACAAAAATAAAAATAAATTTTAAAATAGTACAAGCAATATTACGCTAAGAGTCTCGATTACATCGCAGACGTCAGGCAATATTCTCGATTTAGACTTTGCTGTCTTGCTTCTATAAACTGTATTTCGCCTGGCGCCTTATAAAATATTTACTTTGACCATTCCTAAAATAGTCGTATATTTTAGTTTTACGTTAATATAGTCAGGCTAAACTATAGATTAGCTATTATTAATTGTGTTATTGTAATATGATATTGTATTATAATATGCACTACTGGCCATATAACAATAAATAAATCAACTAGACATATATGAGTTACGCATATTTTATTGAAACGAATGACAAAATTGAGAAAAAAATAATTGAAAAATATCAACGGAACGTTATTTTAAGTATTATCATTATAATAGATTGACAAATGTGAACACGGTTTGCAGATCAAATATTCTTGTCCTTTATATTTATATAAAAAAAAAACAATAGTCTCTAATACTGAGCAGTTCTTGATGTCTTTTGTTTCTTTCTTTTAATTAAAATTTTTTAATTTTGAATTCTTTTAGATCTTTATTAAAGACTTCTAAAGAATTTGATTGACAAGAGCTTCAGTCCCTAATTATTTATCTAGTTGGTTTCATATAAGATAATCTGTTTTTATGACAAATTATTTATCGTTAAGTCTATTCAGAATATATTGAAAGGTACAATAACGATTCCGACACGTTTAGGTACTCGGAAGTTTTAGCAAAGTCGGTATGTGAAGAGTCGTTTGAGTGCGCGCGGTGCACTAATTGTTAGGACGCTGTCCTCTCGCACTCGACGTTTCGTTTGAAGTCTGACGCGACCGTTATATCTCTCCTTTTATTACTTCACTAGAACTAAGATGTAGACACTTCCTTTGACCTGTGGAGAGTATAACCACCATTCCATATAATATATACATAATACAGGCGATAAGGATATATCTACCTCTTAAAAATAGGCCGGGGAGAAGTAGGCCGTATTACATTAAGATTTTCGTTATAGAAATAAATTTCGTCAAAAAAAAAAAACGTCATAAAACTTTTGATATTATTAAGTGAGATACATATCTAGAATAATTAATAGTTAAAATATTAAATTATTATGAAGAATATTAAAATTGAAATTCAATAGTAGTAGAATGCTTCCAACGTGCTGAGTTAGTGCGCTACTGTTTAAAGCTTCCGGTAGGAAATGGAGCAGACAAATAAACAAACCCGTATGGCGGATATTAATTCTTTTAGAACATAACATTTGAAAACATTGCATTTTTTTGTTATGAATATTAAATGTGATTAGAATTTTTTAATATAGATAGAAATATTTAGAATGTTGTTATAATGTTACGAATGTTTAAATGTTGAAGACTGTAGATGACACGAAAGTGATATGTCATTAACATGAAGTAAGCTCTGTTATGCGTCTACCCTCTGTTATATGTTTTCAGAAAGCACCTACTTGGTTTCTTACTTTAAATAAAAATAGCAATTATTAGCAATCTGTCAAACATTTTATTGTTAAACGAACCGAGATTGTCAAGCTCTCCCTAAGACAATACATTCCAGTACTCATATCGCAACTATTACACATAAAAAATCTAATAATTTTTCATAATTTTTGACGACAACAAAAAACTAATTATTATAAAATAAATGAACATTATGTTAATCAATATTTTATAGATAAATAATTTTATTATTCCTTAATATATTTATCCTTTTTATATAGTTTATTACTTTGGGTTCTTAGATTAATTTCTAAGAATAAAAAAATATATAATGTAAAGACTATATGTTGTTTATACAAAGAATACAGTAATATAGAGTTCATTAATCGAGCTCCTAAAATTATTTTTGAAGTGTATGCGGGCAGAATGTACCGTATTTGCCACTGTACAAGAAAAACGATGTCAATAGACGTATACCAATATTTCCAAACCAGTTAACTCTGTACTTAGTATATGTTTTATAATGAAAATTGATTTATTTTATTTTTAACCAACTATCTGGGTGATATATTTAAATCTTAATTTATGTGCTAAAGCTGTTTAGGTCAATAGGGGTGTCTCCAGTCTACATGTTCTTCAAAATCTCACAAACATGTTGTGAACAGATTGCATAATGAAATTTATATAGACATTTAACTTCTCAAAATTAGACAATGCGCAAATTTAATTCGAACAATATAAGGTAGTTCCACTTTTTCTGTGAAATTTACAAATACCCTGCTACTTGGGTGAATTTTTATTCGTTTTGCAAAATTCTGTTCGTCAGTGCAATCTACTCGACAAACTGGGAACTGCAATCGAGTAATTTAATGAACACAGCCCTAATCGAGTGAACAGTTGAGAGATGCTTGAACGAAAAATGACATTTAAAAAAATGTAAGGTCGTTTACACTTGGGGTTGATTAATCGATTACGTGTGTGGATTCTGGTCATTCGTCTGTTATCTACCTGCTAATATTTTAACCATTTAATTGTGTCGTTACGCTGTATGGAGTGTGCCTATATATAGGTACAAGGTACATTGTACATATAAGGTATCAAATTTTAAATGAGATACTTTGAATACGCTGTAACGGTATACCTACGCGTTGTATGTGAACCAGGATGCTATGAACTACTTTGAAAAACGGGTCAAAAGGATGTTATATATACGAATGTGGTGTATCATGTTTATAATGTTATTTGATGAAGAATTGATATATCGCATACATACCTCTGGGATCTTTTTGTCTATGTTATAGCTAATACATTTGATTCCACTTGAAAGTGCAGATCTTAACATGTAAATTTTATATTTTTGTAATTATATTATCATGAAATTAGTTATATAATTCAAATTAAAATTAAGATGTCAAATATTTTGAAAGTCAAATAAGCTTCTCACGTTAGAAGAATCAAACGGAAACTTTTTAGATTGAGAACCCAGGGCCCCTACAACGTCATTTTAGCAAAGCTGAAATTTTGAGGATTAACATTTGATTAATGACTTTATGCATACTTTCTAACTTGAAAGGTCCCCACCTTTCAGAGATAGCGTCAACTTAAGGTACACATTCAGCTATGTTAAAGTAGAACACTCGTTTTTATTTTTTTTAAAAATAATGTAAAAAATCTATAATTATTATTACCAGACCGTTTACGTGAGCCTTTACTCCTTAAGCTATGGACTTTAGCGCATTGTTCACTTGAATAGAAAGTAATGTAATGTAAGAAATCCTTAAATCAGATCCCCGCAGCCATACCTACAGCAAAGCTCAAGTTAACCAGTATGACTGTGTTGTGGAGGCCTGGATTACTAGATATAAATATACAATATATCTAATGAAATAAATCTGAAATAAATATAAATAAAAGAGTATTAATAAATAAAAGTTGTATAGGCAATATGTACTACAAAAGTTTCTCGCTGCTTAAAGCTGCTCTGTGCGACCTGAGTGTGAAAGATAAGCCGATTTCTATAGTGCCTATTGTCTCCAATTTAGTTGGCTGTGATACATATTCGCAGCTCGCCTATTGTAGGCTGTACTCAATCTTTGTAAATATTAACAATTAGCTGGTGAGTTTTTTTATTATTATAAAATTTCTATATTATATTTTACACAATTTTTGTTGAAAAAATGTATTGTCAAAATTTGTCAATGTCAGTATATTCACTATAGAAATAAGCTGTTATAGACAGCCAAGATTAATTTAAAAATGTATAATTCACAATGGAACTCCATTCAAATAGCATCGTAGTATACAAATATCGTTAGAAATGTTGGTGAGAACTTTGTAGTAAATGGTAAAAATATCCGTATTGACGTGCGGATACGGAAACGCGAGTAAGCAGACAGACTCGCGCTCGTTCTTCATTATGGTTTGAAACACTTTAAATCCTGCGGAAATAAGTCATGTGTGAATGCTCATTGCAATCAGTTTTTATCACGCATCACGCGCCACTGGCTGCATTTACTATTTCTATGTTCTGTGCATTGCATTTTGTAAATTTGAGTTGCTCGACTCTACAACAACTCTATAGCATTCTGGGTGTATATAACAAATAACCTGCCTAAGACGAAGCAGGCTAGAAGTTCAAATTTCATATAACGGAATATTTATAATATAGTTGGATTAAATATTTAAAAAAACCTGGACAAAACCTGAATATATGGTTCTGATTTCCACTTTCTGAAATAAACAGACAGACGGACACCAGAGGGATCCTATAAAGGCCCCTTTTTCCTTAAAAAGTACGGAACCCTAAAAACATTGGTAGTCAATAAAAATAAAACTAAACCACTTTTAAGTATTATTATTTATTGTATATATATAAAACTATTTTGTTCATATTATAATAATCTGAATTGAAATTTCAGTGCTTATTATTACTTATTAGTAAATATTAGTACTTATTGTGTCTTAAAAAATGTAATAGCCGTATATAGTTATCCATCAGTTTGATTTATCCGACTGCGACCGACCACAGTACACTCGGGATAATATTCTATTTAACGAGTATTTTAATCTGATTACATTATTACAAATTTCAGTTTCTACGGTCCAGCTCGGTCGCCATGCCAAATTTCTTGGGAAATGAAGAAAATATCTCATAAGCTTCTCAAAAATTGAAGGAGATGCGTAAAAGTAAAAAAAAGGTTACTTTTACAAGCCCGCACTACCCTACGTCAAGTCTTCTTGTGTCACCCTCGACTTTTATTGTAGCGAGTTTTTCAATTACATTTGGAACGAAAATATTCATGCGCCCCGCCCAAGCAATTTGATTTTAGAAGTATGAAAGTAGTTTTGAGAAATCTTTTTTTTTTATATATATTCTGCACTGAGCCAAGAAGGAAGAGATTTCTTATTAGAAACATTGCCAGGATCAACAAGATAGATTTTAATAAAAATAAAACGTTATGTAACAAAAATAAAACGTTGATCTGTTTAATCCATTTGATAAACATGCTGATAGGAAAAGACTAAAAAGACAAAGTAGGTAGGTAGTCTGGCAACAAAAAGTAAGAATATATTTGTATACTGTGCAGTTAAAGTTAAATTTCATTTTAGAATAGAAAAAGGTTATGGGTAGGGAAAGTTGGCACGACTAATGGATATCATTGATCCCATAAAACTCATTGATCCGACTGGGCCCTTGTTCAGTCCAATGTCTACCTTTTTTGTCAAAAAAACGTCACTTAAGTAAAAGTAAAAACATCTCTATATTTACATACAATATTCATTTAACAGCAAGCATATTGCAAAATATAAAATATAAACAATTTAACCTTTCATATAGTTGTTACGTTTTATTTAGATATTCTACAGAATTTTTACATTTGCGAATATGTTGATAAAACACAATTTAAAAAATGTAAATTTTGTGTAAATCACTAGCTCGTAATTTAATAGATACGTAATCTGTATATAAATAAAAATAAAATGAAAAATATAAAATAACGAATAAATCTGAATTGAAAAGTTCAATAGCATCATAGGAAAGGAAACCTTGTGTTAGCCAACTTATTTCAACTTGCTCCTTATCTTACTTACCACAAACTTGAAGAATCGGATAAGATGGATTGAGCTCAAAATGCATTATTATTGACTCTTCGAGATTGTGTCACAACTTAGATATTGGACGATGGAGTTTGTTGACTTAACTTTCAATAAAACTATATGATGTTACTGTGTAGGTACATATGTATCTATAATATATATATATATAAATGCGTACTGCGTTAATGAAATAATATTAAAAATTAATAATATTAATTAATAAAGTAATAATATTAAAAATGTATGTGTAATTTAATGTGTAGATAAATTTATTGTTTTAGAATGTTTATCTTTTTTGTCTCATTGTCAGTTTGTACACGTCGATCTTAGACCTAGACCGAAGACCGCTAAGCGTACAAAAATTATTCAACGTGAAGAATGATTCCTAATATCATATATCATAATATATTTATAATTTTTCGCCTTTATCGAAGATAGAAGTAACATTTTGGATGACATAGCCTGGAAATATTATCGCAAGGATCATAAAATCTACGTAAACAAAATTACGAGCAACACCTAGTCATGAATATATGTTGTCAAATCCCTTTTTTTTTGGGGCCCACTTGGTATTAATAAATAATGAATTTACCTACATTGGGTAAAATTCGGTATATTAAGTCACTGTTTAACTAATACAATAATAAGTATGTTGTCTTATTTTGCTTTAATTAGTTAATACTGCTCAAAAGATGTGGCGATATCTCCGGTGACGCTGGCAGCTCGCTCGCGTCAAGTTTGTGAAACTTTGTGGAATCAAAGCCTAATCCTCGCATTGCAGCTTTGTTTACATTGAAACTGCGAGATTGGAATTATTAAGATGGCGACGATTGTGTTAAAGTTGTTGGGAGGCCGTCGGCTCCTTATTCAAATGCAGATTTAGGTCAGACATCAATTGATTTGGAAGTGTAATTAAAGAAAACTTTTAGAAGTTAGATTGCTTTATATCGTTTTATCTTGTTTAAATTTGAAGAAATCGTTGAAATAAAAAATGTTTCTGTTTCATTATTTTTTTTTTCAGTTTCACGTTGTACGCCGCACACAGCAAGGTATTCTCAACACCGCGTCATGGCTCGACACTAAAGCGAAGGAATTAAAATATTAAATATTTCCTTTCCTCGGGTGGGGATCGAACCAACAACCCGACTGGTTGTGGGTTGTGCAATTAATAAATAATATAGCATTTATAATTAAACTCCATAGTCAAACAAAATATTTTTAAAAAATCGTTAGAAATTATCTCTAGGTTTTTTCACCACATCCTGCGAAATATATGAAACAATCGTTAAAAAAAGGAAATATTGATAGAGAAATTTTGATAAAGATATTTATTATTTATTATTACCCTGAAACATGACATAGACGTCAATCAATGATGGCAAGTACTTATTAAGGCGATGGACATTATAATCTGGTCGAAGACCAAAACTCCATTGACAGCTGACTAACTTTGCATCATTTTAAACTTATGATAGAATTTCCAAAGCCTATTTATTACTTTTTACTGCTTTTGTCAAGAATAGCTTAAATATAATATTTACTTGCAGTTATGTACTAAATATGAATTAAAATTAGCATAGACTTATATTATCATGTGTAGTAAATTTACCTTTATATAATTTTATTTACGATTTTAACAATAACATGATTCAAAATTTCAACGTTTAAGCAGAATATACATACCTGTTCTGTACCTAAATTATAATGAATGGCACAATTCAAATATCTAAGATAATGTATCTGTGATTCTTAATTTTTTATTCCGGGAATAAAACTCTTAAATGGGGATAGCTTTTCTACTTATGAGTGTTATTTAGACGCCCTCTTAACGCCTTATCGCAGATACAGTAGTGTGAATCTACTTGGCAGTTCTCATAGATTGTGCTAAATAATGTAAGATTTGTGAAGGCGCTGCAGACGGCGCCTGAGAGGCCGTCGACCCCAGCCTATTCTGGGCCCCCGCTCCACATTTTTCTTCTCGGACACTACATGTAACGTGGGGCGTACACAGAAAATGTGCTACGTCTTCGCCGTGCTGAATGCGCGACTATTGTTTCGTTTTTGCAATCTCATGTGTAATCTCGTATGCTCCCACTTCCTGAAACTTCAACGTGACAGCTGAAAGACACAAAGCTGTTTTTCTCATTGAAAGTAAAAACATAAACAACTTGATTGTTCTTACAAGTTACAACTTCAATGTGTATAAAGTTGACTAATCAGATATTACAATAAAACAGTAAAATATAACTTGAACAGTTTGAATATATTTTTTATGTATTATTAGAATATAGTAGAACCGTAAAGCTGAAAAAATAATAAAATTCTTCATTAACCAAAATTGTACAGCATTATTGATATTTTCTATTGGCATATAAAAGAAACTGGACATGTGCGAGTCGAGTGGTCCATCGATGTTTCTGTACAAAAATTGGAGGATTTGAAATTTAGACTTAGCTTAGCCAGAACCCCTTTCATCTGATACCTCACTTGAACTAGCGGCTTTAAAACCAAATTTTGCCCCCTTTTAAATATATTGTTTTTTAAAGTTTAACCACAAATGTATAGTTTTCAGATTTTTTGCTACACTAAAACTACCTGTAGATATCTACAGCTATCAAATTTCATAATTCTAGGTTAATCGGAAGTACCATACTAATTTTGATTACCTTTATAGTGTCGAAATACACATTTCTTGCTATTTGATGTCAATTATTTTTTAAGATGTAACCACAAATGTGTAGTTTTCAAGTTTTTTTCTGAACTTTTTTTTTTTTATGAGAGAGGACAAGGCAAACGAGCGTTCGGGTCACCTGATGGTAAGTGATCACCGCCGCCCACGTCCCCATGCAACACCAGAGGAGCCACAGGTGCGTTGCCAGCCTTTAAGGTGGAGATGAAGGGCACCGGGGCCCGGCATTACCTAATGCGAAACGCAGTGGCAAGGGCCACTACTTCACGCCGGTTTAAAAATGCCGGGGGTGGTATTAAATCCGGTCGAGTCTGCCCATGCGTGTTGCCATTACTGGCGACGTGACTCTACCACACGTACTTTAGTCGCCTCTTACGACACCGACAGTACCAGGGTGATCCTATTCTAAGCCGGGACCACACGGCTACTACATATAGGTGCTAGTTGCCAAATTTGTTAATTCCAGGTCAAAAGCCAACCTGAAGTACCCTTTGAATTTTGATTCCTCCACTTCTCCACTTTCCGCCGCATTCTAAATGCACTACGTGTTAATTGGTGTAACTCAACGCCGCGCTTCGCCTCGTTTCCAGAATGTGAAATATTTCATTTTAATTATGAAACATTACATTTTTCGTATCTCTAATTCTCTTATCTACCAGGTATACCCCGTCCCAAGCACTCCTTATCAGTATAAGACAAATATAGCTCAATATTTGTTTTTTATTTTTATTTAATTTTATTTTTATGCCTCATGACCTTATGACTTTCTTGACCATTAGAAATATATTAAAAAAATATTTATAAAAATGACGCTAAAAGAGGTACAATTTAGAGGTGGAGTATTTAATTGGTGTAATTGGCTTTCGGGCTTGCCATTAGAGAAAGCTTTTGACCCACTGGCCGTTTTAGAAACTGACGCCATTTTTTTTCTGTAAACGAAATTAATTTGTACATTTTCCATGAGTCCTTTCGGCTCATTCTTTTTCATTATTCAAGTTAGAACCTTTTTAGATATTTTGAGCATTAATATTAAAAAAGGGATGACCTGATTGTTTCCTTTTTTTGTGTCTTCTACACAGACCTATACATACTAGTACAGGTGAATTTATATAGAGTTCTTAATTTCTACCGTACGTACCTATATTTATAAATAATTAGCATGAAACCACCAAAGATCGCAATAAATTGTTATTTTCTTATAATATAATATAATTATAAAATATGTATTCTTTGAGTATTTTACTTGACTATAGATTATCTGATAATAAAACAACATTCAATTGATTACGACACGGCAGCAGTGCGGATAAAACTGATCCCTGCTTCAAACTCGTGCAATACACATGAGAAATGGCCCCTAAATCACAGCTACTACCGGGGCGATTGCCCATTCGATCCAGTGAGACAACGGTAACATCTTTACAGCTATATATTATTTATTTCCTGTACGGAACTGTATTTTAAAATAAATGGTGAAATTATTAACGTTATAAATATACAATGGCATTTATGTCATAGACGAGTATAAATTAGATTAATACACATAATTTAGTTTTTGAATTGCGTGTCAAACTGTAACAAACATAAGGTTTTAATTGGATTCCTAACAAATTAGCAGTTAAATCACATCAATTGTACCATAAGTGTATTTTTAAGAATAATTATTGTATTTTAAAATTGTTAGTATCCAACTAGCTAGTCGAGGACTATTTCAAATTTGAAACACAAATAACTAAAAATACCTAAATCCCCAAACTGGTCACCTTTCAAATATATGAAACTAAATACGTTCATCCGTTTGGGAGCTACGCCATGGCCAGACGTACTTACAGATACACATACTTAAAAACAGACAGACAAAAATATAGTTGTAATTTTTTTTTAATTTGAACGTTGCACCTCTTTGAAAATATTGAAATGATAATGGGAAATAAAAAATTGATTGAAAATTATATAGCCTCTATAACGTGGATATTCCTTTGGCTTATGTCATTTTATACTCGTACACATCAGATTATTGTGAGATAACAAAGCGTCCATTACTATAATGTTTCTGACAGTCTTTCAGCTCCACATCACAGATTTTATAGCTTTTGACTTGTTTACTGTATCTTTATACTTATAGGGTAGATGGTCTGTTATGTTTCTGACTTGTTTATCATTGAAATCAATTATAATTTTATATGTTGATATTTTGATATACCTGTATCTGTACTTACATTCAAATATTGCCAAGTTTGTTTTACACATCTGGCAGTCGCTTTGACATCTGTAATGTCTTAATAACATGCAACATGTACGTAACATTATAATATAATAATATTTTACTTTTTGTAACAACATTTACTAAATAATATTAATAGATCTAATTTTAAATAGTTAATATTACACCAACTCCACGCTGTATGTTTATAATTTAACGTTCGTGCATTCGCAATACTTGGGCTAATTAACGATCCTGAAAGCTTGGCAAGTTTTTTCTTTCAAAAGATGATGGTTTTATAGCGATTCAGGGCTATGCGTCACTCGAAGCGGTGTTCTCTTATTATGCGGCACGGTAACACTGGATAAATACTGGGTCCGCGGCGGGAGGGCCAATGCAAATGAACGTTTCTATGTCTCCCACCGTGGCGTGGCGTGGCGTGGCGCGCTCCTGCATTCGTCTGCGCGAGAATTAAACTTCGCATCTGAAAAGGTTTAAGATGAATGAGGGCGGTACGCGCTCACAATGTAACTACAGTTTAGAAACAACTTATTTCTGTTGAGCGAATGTAAACAGTCTGCGTCTCACCTGGCTACTATTATATTTATGGATCGTTCAATGAGCTTTCTCACTCATTAAATCTATATTTGTTTAACTATAATAGAAATAATCGTTTTATTTATGTATTTTTTTATGTTCCATAATGTGAACGTACGAATTTTAATTATAATTTATTAATAAATTTTAATTATGAACTTCCATTACAAAATATTCAGATTCATAAAAAAATATTTCAAAGTTTTGTTTTGTCATACAGATAGATTTTTGCCGTAAGCTAATAGATATCATTGTTATAGATAGGATATTGTAATATTACGCAATTTTGTATGTCTATGTGTAGTAATATAATTTACAACTAACAGTCCCTACGCATTTTTTTATATATAGAAATATTAAAACGTGCTTTACACTCATTTCAAATATATTTTATTTCAAGATAAGTATTATTTTAATGATATGTTATCTATCGTTGTGTTGTAACATATTGGTAAAGAAGTGAATGTTACTTGTGACTACAGATAACATATTATATTACACACAGCTACAGTAATAAATGTTAATTTCTAATATGAGGAGTCCATTTCACATATGAGGAGCTATTGCAGTGTAAAAAAGCTATTGCAGTATCTTATATATGATAATCTGAATCATTGTATATTATATATTATAATCCGAATTAAAAATCTCAATAACTATCATCATATGACACAATGAAGTGATTGATGATTTTGTAGTAACTTATGTAAATTGACATCAGCTGAGCATATTATCTGAAGAACCAATACTTGGCGTATATAATATACTTGACACTTGTATGTTGTAAGGACGCGCCTGAGTCCCGTCTGAACCGGAAATGGCACTCTGATGAGTTTAGCGTCAGGCTAACAATTTTAATGAACTTCATCAAAACATCAAAATATTGTTTTTATCTATATAATACACAAGAGTCTAAATATATGTATAAATAAAAACAGTTAAATATTTTTATTCATTATGCATTACGTGCTAATTGTTTCTTTGATACAATAACTCCTGAGCATTTGATCCAAAGTTTGTTACGCTATCGGTAATAAAACGCGGAATATATGTATGTATTTACGAGGTATTACGGCAAGGTTTTATATGATCATATGTTAAATTTCATTATTATTAAATATATTTGGAGATTTTTTTCGTTTGTAGACGTCTTGGGAGAAATTAACAAGGATTTTTCTAGTTGATTTTATTATAGTTGTTATAACTAAATAAGCAAAAAAATCTATACACACACATACTTACAACGTTGTGTTAATAAATAAGTTTTAATTTAATAAATGTTATTTTTCTTTAATATTAGGTAAGCTTTTACTCCTGTGGTAAATTCGTAACAATTCCGATTTCAAGTATATAATAGTACTACGCTTATAAAGTTAATTGCCGTTTGTGTGTAATTAGGGCTTTCTTGGAAGCGGGGTTAGTGGGGTACCCTGAGACCGCTTCTCACTTAAATATTTAAGGATGTTACCTTTCGGTCTAACTACCTGCTATTAACTTGTCGACATAATAAATTCTACGATAAAAGTGTTCGATTTCAAACTTTGTAAAAAATCTAATGATTTTTATAGATTTTGCTTTTGAATAGTTGTACTTCATTCACGCAGGGTGGCCGTAGTCTCAAAAAAAATCTAAGGTAAAGTTTAAATATTTTCGTTTCTCCAAACCGGTAAGATAGCTGGGTGGAAACTAAGGACGGGGTGATCTTATAATAAGCTATTTCTGCTTTCTCCTCAATATGTGTGCGTGAAAAAAATTATAAACATCTAAAAAGTTCCTTTTTGTATCGGACAGCTAATGGAGCTGTCTGTTGATGTATTGAATTTAGATTACAAGTATATATCACTTTAGTAAACTTTTTAGTATACGTGTTTATATACAGTTTATGTACAGAAAATTTATATACATTGTATTAATTTTGCTTATCATTAAAAATGTTTTTTTTTCTCTTATAGATATATTATAGGTTACAGGTACGTATTATATTTAGGTACCTACTATTATGAGTTTTCAACGTAATATTATGGATCTGTGCTTAATTATACAAATATATTAATTACTTAAAAAATATGTTTTCTGTTTATTGCCATTGTGTGTGAAGTGGCGCGCGCACGGGGAGGCCTGCGGCAAGCGGCAGGCGGCAGGCGGCAGGCCGGCGGAGGTGAGGGGTCCTTCGCCGCTCTCCGTACGCCATACGCTCGGCGTCGGCCTCGCGGACGTGGTTCAGTTAGTGCCAGGCAGTCGGCCTCGCAGTCGCTTTGACATTCCACCGCTATCCGTATACATACATCGCAACTCTTTTCAGACGCGACGCAGCGGCTAGTATTTACAAACATTAGATATTCTCATTCTCTTCTTTCGACCGTAGCCACATCCGAACTTGACCTGTGATTGTTTTTTTTTTCAAACTGTCAGTGCGCGTGTAGTGCTGTATCGATACCGATAGTATAACCTGTACGACTTCAAGGGCACGAGCGACTCACGAAGTTGTGCTTTGGATGCGGTGTTTCAGAAGAATCCTAGCTTTGGTCGAGTCCTGTTTCTTTTCTAAAATGTAAGTGGGCGTATTCGAAAGTTTGAAAATCGATCGGGTGACGTGCGTGGGATTGGGTTTACGTAATCTTTGTTTACCTTGGAGATATGTACCGCACTGCAAGCGGCCACTGAGGCACACGCTATAGATCACCAATTACAAGTCTGTCATTCAACTTGGTTGTACACAGGTGAGTCTGTGTGGATCTTCTTTGTTTACGTTTGCAACTCGGATGCTGAATGTTTTACTAGTTTTTTAAATGCTTTATTCCACGTCAACATTGTGTACTTTTATTCCATAGGAAGGTATGTACGTATTACAATGTAATTTGTTTGTTGTGTTATGAAATGATACGTGTACGTTGAAGCTTTCGATGTCCTCGTTGCGTTTAAAAACGGTTAAAAAGTTTAAAGTTATGTATTTATGTATAATACATACACACACTATACATACAATACATAAATACATACATGCATGCATATATATATATATATATATATATATATATATATATATATATATATATGTATTTACATATTTCTCATAGTCATTGCAAGTACCTATCAACTCTATACCCCACAAGTTTTTCTTCAGAATGGAAGCTCAATTTGTGTTGCTGCTGCACTGGCTTTAAATTTTGTTTCTCTCAATTGAGGTACTACATACAATATACAAAAAATAAATTATATTAATATAATATTCATATTGATTTGACATTCCTACCGCCGACTCAATTTACACGTGAAAGTAAAAATAATCACACTAGTCCTAGACGATTATATTATTCATAGTCTGTCTTCTACATTCTTATTTATTTTAAATGTGATATATATGTAAAAAGAAAAATTTTTTGTAATGCATTTTGTTTTTATTCATATTTCTATTTTGTTATGTATATTATGTATATAAAGATGCCCATGGACCCCGAAATTCGATATAAATGCCTACCAGTCATGGTCAAAACGTTCATACAAACAAGTTATCCATTCATTTGTGATGTAAAACTGGTCTCTATTGTACTTTTCTCACATAGAACAGACTTGTTCTTTATCGCTTTATTTTTAGGGGTATTTAACTTCTTGCTGTTTATGTGCATAATGAATATTTATTTATTTATACAGGCAATCGCCCAATTACAATTCAACTACAAAATATACATAATTAGTTATTCATCACATCAGTGTTATCATCAGTTTTAAATCACAAATGAATGGATAACTTGTTTATATTAACGTTTTACGAATAATTTTGACCATGACTGGCAGGCATTTATATCGAATTTCGGGGTCCATGGGCGTCTATAGCAACATAGTGCTTTGGACTAGTCGTTCTTTCAGGCTATGCATTCATATTTCATGAGTACCGGTCTGAGCTACAATGGCGTCGCGATGAGGTCGTCGGACGAGCATGGCTTTTAACTTTCCACTACACATACCACCGTCTAGCCTATTTTTTTTAAGTTAGTTACAACGAAATTCTTTAAGGTGATTGGACTTTTAACAGGTTGAAGGCAGAAAGTGTTAGATTTATTAATGAAACCACTCATCTCTTGCGATTACCAAAATAGGCAGAAAGAATCTTGTGTCTAGATACTTTTTTTTTCTCTTTTTATAAAATAAACAACAACAATCACTTTAATTTATATAAAAATTATTCCCGCTATTAAGGAACCCGCAGCTACAGAGTCAAGAGTCAGATTCTTCTTTTGTAAACTTCGTTGATAATATAAATATAATATAAACCCGTAATTATATTATTCATAAAGTCCCTTTGAATAAGATTTAGATCCTATATATAAGATATAAATCTAATTGAAAGGGCTAATTTAAAAAAAATTGTCCACGACATGATGCGCTACGCCATAAATATACTAGCTTGAACGCTTAATTAATTACAATAGTTTATTAATGTTAATAATTTCATTTATTATGGTTGTGTCATGAGCATATTATATCAAATTAGTTAACATTTTCAATCTGATGTGATATTAATAATTTTAGTTTTTATATACTAGTAGAGTTTACAATTATAATATGAACATTTTATACTAATTGTCACACAAAATGTATACGAGATCCCTATCGGATTCGAGATAATTTATATAATTGACAATGAAAAGGAAAAGACATGAAGCAGGATTTACAAAGATGTACTTTCTACGTCAAGAATCGTTACAGCTATCACGTATATCATTATTCTCCAGGGAAATTAGAATGAATTAGATATTGTACTAACATGCCCACGTGCCTATCACATTCAGCTATATCTTTGGAAGTAAATTATAATTTATTCAGGACGCTCTGGTGTTCCGAGCGTAAAATGTTCTTTTTGCTACTATTTAATTCATGTACCTAATGGTTTTAATTTCTTAAAAATACTGAGTATATTTTTGTATTTTATAAAAAGGATTTAAAGTTCAACGAATGAATAATTTGACTTTAATAAAACGGTGAATGTATCTTTTTTTTTTTATTCTCTTTTAGACATCCTTATACCATATTAAAAGAACGACTATTTGTAAACAAACAGTTGTATAGTGGGATAATTACGTCGAGCTGTGACTCAGAATGATGCCACGTTTCGAGACTGAGCGCCATACGTACTATTTTTAAAATATTATTTAAACAAGTTAAATTTCCAAAATGGGTCGCCTTGAATTTAAAGTTATATCAAAAGAAAAGAACATATTATGTTTCTGGCTATTCTGTAGTGGTAGCTACCCACCCAGCTAATGTACGTTGAACATAGAGACTACTTATCTACGTCGCACTTTAGTAGTCTCAAGAGAAAAAACAATGTTCATTCCACCCTACATGTAGACATATTATAAAAGTACATTTAACGAGCAAGAAGCGTGTACGTGTCACTTCATAAAAATATTAAAAGGATATCGTTTGAAATTTTAAGTAATGTGTTTATATATTATTAAAAAAAAATATTATGGTATTTCATCGAGAGCAGAGGAACGTTACGTTTTTTTTTTGTAATATATTATGTATGTATAATAATATAATATCTAATTAATTACTATATGTTGTATTATTCTTGTCAGCCAGCCGTCTGTCTGCTGCTTTACTGCTGCTAAAGCATTTCATCTATACGCTTTTCAAAACTCATCCTCATTTAGAAATTATACTGCAGTAATAAATTTGTACGCATCACAGCTAGGAAAATATGCTTGGTGAAAATGTTAGTCTTAAATTATATTATGTCCTTTTTTATAAACTAAATAAATTTAACTGTAGATAAATTCATATTACATAAAAATATGTATGTACATATTGGACATTAAATCAATGAAGTATTGTTATTAGGTAATACATATAACTTATCACAATTACGTAGAACCTCTTTCCGAATAATTTAGAAACATAGACGATATGTGTTTTTAACTTATTTTTTTAAAAACGTTAACCGCTTCCGATTTCTAACATCAGATGTTAGATACGCACGAAGTTTTTATATCTTTGTGTGTGTCTCATCGCCCAAAGTATGGTATTGAGAAAATTAAAAGATATTTCTTAAATTATTATCGAAAAATAGAGGGACTACTTTAGTAATAAGAAAATACTCTTGTAAATTTGAAAGAACTCCTATCGCTTAAATCTTAAAATATCATACAAATTGTATACATGTACTAAATAAAAATTATTTCGACAATTAAAGGTTGTGGCCAGTGTGAACATGATGCGTTCCCGGCGGCAAGTCTGAGCAGGCGCGAGGACGCTTGCCCGTCAGGAGAGGCCGTGTAATGGAGGCGATACACGTTAGGTCTTGCATTGTATTATTATAGAAGTAATATACGTAAGAACTGCATTAACATAGCTGGTGGTATTTCTTTTTATTTTAAACTACATTACATTTCGATATATGCTTTGAACTCGTCAACGAAGGTGTTTTCTATCAAGGATCCATTCATCATGATAAGAAGGTTACGTGCAGTTGAGAGTCAGAGAAAGAGGGGATGTAATGTCTCAAACATTTCATCCCCACTTTCCGTCCAATTTTCAAGACATCGTTTCTTAGCGGCGGTAATCTTCGTAGCGCTTTATCTTCCATCTTTGTCTGATACAAAATATCGAGATAATTTTATTCATACGTAAGAATAGGTCAGACATTAATTAGTTTTCTCGCGACTTCATTTTCTTAATGCCGGGTTTCACTATCCAAAGGAGGTCGAGGTGAGACTGATTACTTTCGTTAATGCATGACTTGCCTGGACCTAACGTGGAGGTAGCAAAAACTAGTATTATGTTACTTGTCAACTTATCATGTTCTTTGATATAGGTCAAATTTACTTTTTAGAAATTAACTATGTAACTATTTCTTATACCTATTATAAAATTAAAAAAATATTGTATACAATCACAAGCTTTTTTTGTTCTAAACATTTTTAAACTGCATGTCTATAAATAACATGACAGATATTAACACGTCATACGATTACATGAAATTTTCAGTTTCATGTTTTACTTTCTATTCTATTATGCGTGACATTAGCGTGATTAGTGAAGTAATTTCTTTTCGCAGTAATTCCGTTGCAACAGAAAGCTAAATAAAAAGAAATCTAATATTATTTTACTATGAAACGTTTAGTTCAACTGTAGCTTGGTGCATTCGTAACTAATTATGTCAAATGTCAAATTAAGAATATTCTCGCCAGCTTCTAAATGGACACCGCCGTTATTATGCCTGACGGAGCCGCAATGAAGTGTAGCATCGCCTCAAGGTCGGTCATACGTACAATTATACTTTTGCAATTACAGTAGGACTTAGTCCATCTTAACTCTTAGCAATTACAGATGAATAATGGACACTAAAATAATAATTACATCACTTACCCATCAGGTGAACCGAACGTTCATTTGCTTTGTCTTTTCCATAAAAAAAAAATAAAGATAGCCATAGAGAATATTCATTATATTAATCTTCTAACAATAATGTAGGTACTACATACTCGTCCCTTTTTTTTTTGGTTATTTTTCCAGTTTTAGTTAAGTCATTACGTGAAAAATTCTCGAAATAAAGTGGTGTTACTTATTATGTGATGAAATATTTTCAAAATGAATAGTCCAAATTGATGTGTCGACGTCGCGTCGCGTGACTGTCGCCGATTGCATTGTGATTTCTCTGCGCAGATTAAAAAAGTACAAGATTGTTTCTAATCACGGATATTACGCGTCGAATGCCGAAATACTCTTTTATACACTAGCCTTAGGTTAACTTTAAGAGAAAACGTTGCTCTGACATGCGATTTGAAAACACCATCTTTTACTTCCGCAATTATATTACTAAAAAAATCTGACTTTAAATAGTTTTTTGTTACCTTTCAATATGATCCGAGAGAATATCTACATTTGTCGTACTTTAAATTATATATTAATATATCAATACAATAAATCTAATACTTTCCAACCATTTTTATACATTTTTACAGTTTGAAAGTATTAAGAAGCTTAAGAGTTAAGATAAAGGCACACAAGTTGTCGAAGAAAATATACCAAGTGTTAAGTTGTGTCATAACGATTTTTCTAATTTGTCTTTTACTTTTTTAAATTTTTTGGTGTAAGTAGATATTGGTGTAAGTACTCGTAACGTATTATTAAAAAACAAAATAAAAATGCAATTTAAAGGTATAACTTTGTTAAAAAATTACATGAGTACCTAATTAATAATAATTATTATGATGGAATAATAAAATAAATATAATACTGGGCTCTGTAATTACAGTGATTAAGAACAATTGAGTTCAGCTGCTTGATCGACTATTCTGAATATTAAATATATTGGAATTTTACAACAAAGTCATACCGCTGAAATGTTGTGTATTTATATCCTTCTTTCCTTAAGAAAACAATTATATGCTATAAATTATTTTATAAATATTAAATAAAAAGAGAGTAAATAATAAATCGAAACCAGCTTCGCGCTGTATCCCGCACACAATGGTAGGCAGACACCAGGGTAGGCAGAGGGAAACTTGTGTTAAGACAATCAGTTGCCCACTTTCTGCCGAATTCTGGAGGCATGGCCTGTTGAGTGGCTAAAGTTTAAACCAATATATCATTAAGAATTTTAGTAAAATAAAGTAGCGTGGAAACGATCAAGACCCCGACACCTAGGTGCACGTGGAGCTTACATTCTATTTTGTTTTCCATCGACCCCTCTGAATTGCGGTGTAGTGGAAATAAAAGCCGGATTAGAGTCGTGACTACGTATCTAATCGGAAATAATTCCTTATGTCTGTCTAGTAGGTATATTATTAAATGTATAAAAACTAAACTTTCAATATTTTATATTAAACAATTTTTTTTTCTTGTTTAAACGCTATTTATAAGACAATTCTATCAGTTACCCAATTCGTATAAGGTCATCTGGAGGCTTCAATGAACATACTAACTAAAATGGTTATTTAACATCAACAATCCACGTTATAGCAATCCACTCTATCTGGTCATTTATTCCTTGGGGTCTTAATGAGAACATAAATATTTATGACGGATTAATGTTACATTTAAATGATATTTCGAAGAGCTCGGGAAACTTGGGTTCGTATTTCCAGAAAGTATCTTGATGAGACGAAGTCGGTCTCAGCGGCCGGCGTTGAGAGCGGTGCGTATCACGTATCGATCTGAATGGTTCAGCTGCGTCGCCCCACGCTTTAGTCTCGCACTAGATGATCAAACGTAATTTGTTTATATGATCATGTGATCATGTGGCAGGAAGATAAAATTAATTTATGAATTGCGATAGGATTCTACCTATGGAATGCTGCTCGGGGCAGTGCTTCAGATATAAATTCATTATTCATTCTCCAAAAAAAAATTCGTGACCTATATTTGTAATCCAAATGAGATTCTCTGCGAGATATTTTCGAAGATGCATATATTATTACAGTTGCTTCACAATTTGTATATTAAAATATTCTGTTTGTCCGACAAAATATACAGTGTCATAGTAAAAATAGTGATAAACATATGATAGGAACGAGAATGCTTGTTACGCCAAGTTTTCGCCTCCAAAAAGTTAATAAATCTATTTTCTTTTATGTTTCTATATCTACGCTCTGATGTAGAGGCGTTGAGTTCTGCTACTCAACACGCAACGCCTCCAGAATTCGATAAAAAGTGGGGAACAGAGTGTCTTAACACTAGGTTCCCTCTGCCTACCCTGCTGTGTGCGGGATACAGCGTGAAGTTCACATTGAAATGAGGTACTGTTGACTTTCTTACTGGCTGGTGGTAGCTTTTTTTATATGTTCATTCGACGATTCAAAAGTGCGTATAAATAGTCTATTTAAATAAAGAATATTTTGAATTTGAATATGTACTTATATTACACTTCCTTATAAGCAAAATATATATATTTAATATACATATAGATCCCCCAAATCTTTAGTTTATTTGTCGGTGCAATTAAGAATAACTTAGAAAGCAACACTTACTTACAAATATAATAAAGCCTGTACGTACAAAATGGACGTTTAAAATTAAATTAAATAACTTGGCACTCATTTCACATTTATGTTTTTGATGAGTTAAATATAATTAAAAATATATTATTATTGTTACGTTAACTTATTACGAAATTTTAACGTATCATTTTAGTTTCATGAATTTAAAATAGTTTTATAAAATTATTTGCTTTCATGAATTCATTACAACTTTGTTTTATATGCGAAGCTTTTGAATATTTTAACTGATTAATGCCAGGCAGGCCGCAACAAATACAAAATATGTTATATTTTCTGTATTGGTTAATTTTGATACACACTTTTCAAAATATTTTCTTTTCATACATGAAGATACCAGACTTTTTTCCAAAGAATTTTATCTATTGTAAAATATTTTATTTTGTTATTAGATGAAAAATAAATCGAAATAAGCTCAATACACGCAACGTGCGTGTCCTAAGCTTATTTCATTTAGTGCATAGAATTTAACAGGCATGTCGTGATGGGAAGTTATACCTGATAATTCACCGAAATAAATACTTTACTAGTTAATATATACTTTTACTTGTTTGTAATTATTTTACCTAACAATTTTTCACTCAAATGTAATATTTATTTCATCTTTTGTTTATTTTTCACTTTCCCTATCTTTTGACATTATCTGAAGATGACAATGCAAATTGACAGTGAGCCTCGAGGAGATTTAAGGATTCTTTATTAACAATAAAAACGTTGTTGAATAAAAATATATTTTATAATAATTTATGCATATTCTCTTTTGCTTTGACATCGACTTGGCAAACTTGATATAAATTACATTCATAACTACATTCAATATAATATATATAAATTACATTCAATCATACTTTTATCCAAAATTGTAACAGGATTTATTTTCACTTGATTTCACACATTTTTGGTAACGTGAATTTACAATTTACAGATACTTACAATTTATTGATTTCTTAGAGTTCTGCAATGGATGTTGTTCAAAGCCTTTGAATTTCGTTATATATAACAGCAAAAAATGACAATCACACTGAATAATTTTAGATAAGGTTTCCATTTCCTTATTTTTTAGCCAGTCTCTTAGAACTCTACATCTGACCTTTGATGTAGATCAGTGTCTCCAAATTATCAATTTATATACAAACAAAAATTTTAAACATTAAGTAGTGGTATTTTATTCACTCACATTAGTATATTCGTTATTGTTTAATAACATTTTACGAAAAATACACCATACATTTGTACATAAATCTATTTAATCAATTCTAGTACTACCCTACTTTGGCACCAAAAATAAAGTTCCAGGTAATCTAGAACTGGCTTTGGGTTTTGACGAGTAAGTTAGTTGTAAAATGATTTTAAACGTTAATATATCAATAACAGCTTGAGTCAAATTGTTTAAATTTTATATACATTATAAGATAAAGTTTTAATAAATGTGCTTAAATCAAGCTAGAAAGGGTTTTTTTAAAATACCCATCTTACAAATTTTACAAAATCTATTCTAATATATATTTTGACCTAAATTTAAAGCAGTAAATTTGTCTTAGGTTTATTTTACTATCAACAGGCGACAGAATGACTTCCGGACCACATCGGTGTTGCGGTGTTTTGCATAACGCCAGATGTTCACTGAGTCAGCGTAGGTGTATTAGATTACCATTTTTTTTCTATTGTTCAATACATTTCTTTTCTTGGAATATTATATAAAGGGTGTACGTATTGTACATATTCACAATAAGTTTATTATTTTATTTATTTGTATAAAATATAAATATTTATTATATTAAAATGTACAGAATACCGACATCATCACAAAATTTGTGATCAATACTTGTAAATTGCAATTGATATTTTGTGTAAATTTATTCAGAGAGTCATTCGCGGGAATATGAAATATTTTAAAGACAAACAACGAACTGAACCTGAAATCAATAAATTCGTCTGCCTCTCCCACAAATTTGAAAGAAATCTATGTGAATGCGATAACAATATGCAAGTCTGTACGTTTTTACATTTAAATGATTATTTGTTGATTTAAAATACATAGGCTATGTACATATTTTTCTTATATTATATACACATATACATACATTATTACTCATCATATCTTTTAAGTTATAATATAAGATAGAGAGCTTCATTTCCTTTGTAATAAGAAACTTAATATTACATAGGCACAAATGCTATAACATAAAAGCCGTTATTGCAATAATACTTGATAATTTAGAGCGTTTATGGGTACCGTGAGAAACGTATCAAACACACAATTACGTATAACGCTAGAAAAATTGTCTACTTACTGTAATACAATAAAATGTAACATAATATTTAATGTAGGCATGTACCTGCTCTATGATATGTTATATTTATATTAATACAGTATTTAGAAGTTTAGATTGTAATTTAGCGTACAATTTGGCAGTACCTACTAAATCGAAAATTATATTTTATAAATACTTTTAAAACATAAAATTTTTAATACAGCGTGATTTGAACCGACGCCTCTTGGAAACCATGAGGTCCAAGCTGATTTTCCGCCATATGTGGACCATGGATCATTCTGTACAACGAGCGGCGTTAACTATCGCCGCTTATCACGCCTAACTTTGCAATAATACATTGATATTTTGGGCAAAAAAAAAAACAATTTAATTAAACACCAGATATATATTTTCTTTTGATTCGGCACTCTCTTTACAGTACAGCAGACGTGTCACGTGACACATGATGGTGCGTCAATATGTTTTATAATTTATTATATGAATATTGAAAAAGCTTTTACCAACGATATATAAAATCGATGAAGCGCTTATCTTACAGTATGACAATTAGTTAATTGTATGTTTAATTACTTTTTGGTTGATGTTAAAACCAATTATAAATAAACAATTAATTTATATTTTTTATAATAAATAACATTTATAATGTGTAAACGGATAAGAGCAATTATAATGTTTTGGGGTTACGGATGTACATCACTGTAGTACGAGTTTTTCAAATTTTAACATGTAATAGCCCTATAGGCTTTTACAGGACACTGGGTGGGTAGAGAAGTGGATTTCTGGGCATTTCTATGTGTTCTGTGTTTCTGAACTCAAATATATATATATATTCGACTATATATATATATATATGTAGTTTGTCTGTATCATCCGATAGTGTTTGGGTCATTGAACTAACGGCCAGCAGAGAAAAGAATAAGTTGATGCCAGATAAAGTATCGTGTGTACATATAACCGCACGTAACTTCATTAGCTTGTCACGCTTCATACGTCCATTAATAGTCCACACTGTTTGCCGGCCAATTATTACATTTATTATCAACACATTAACATGTTTAGGTTTTTCATGTTTTTAAAAGTTAACTGTTGTTTCTATTACATCTATTACTAGTTGAAGAGTAGTTGAATACTTCTAGAAAATAAATTAATATTGTACATATTTATAAATACTCGCGTGTCATTTTTTATATAAAAAAACATTGGCATTTAGATAATACACAAGTCTTTACATATGATAATACAGTGTGTCGAATCGACTTTTATCCCTAACAATAGCCGCTGTATCGACGAATTTGTTTCTCTATCGAGCCCGCTTGTTTAGAACACGATATTCCTGGTACAATATAATTAATGTGCTGTCGCTGCAACAGTCATTAGAACATGGGCATTCGACGAATGATTAGGTACATTTAATTGCCAATTAGAAACTCAGAATATCTACATCATTTAATAATTACGCTAAATGTGATAATTTCGTTTTCTAGCTTTAGGGGATTGTTTAAAAAATGAGTAAAGAAAACTTGTACGCAAAATTAATCTATCAGAAAGACAAATGAATGGCTGCTGTGGATAGTTCAGGATGTGTTATGTGACACGTATAGGCAATTCCGTTCGGCCTTGCGTCGGCTTTACTGAAGCGGCGATGGTATTGTTTGCTCTTTTAATTGAAATCGATCCTTTGGCGATCTGCGAGCTTCGCTTCCCACAGCGGAGTAGACGTCACACTTCATTGTTGTCTGCAAACTAACTTAATTGTATTAGACACTCTGCTCTCTGACATTAAATATATATTTATAGAGAATGAAATGACATCAAAAAGGTTTTTGTTATGTTATCTACTAAACTAGCTTGATGCCAACTTAGGCCGTGGGAACCTAGTGTTATGACAGTCCGTTCCCCACTTCCCGTCGATTTTTTAGAGACATTGTGTGAAAAATTGTTGTATAAGAAACTGGATATTTTTCATTCATAAGAATGAATGCATTAAAATTCTTGTGATTATCATATATTATAGTATAAATAATATATATTATATAGTAGAAAAAATTGAACAGTTTTTAACCATTTAGTAGAGATCTAAATTGAGTAAATCTGTAGCTATACTTAGCACATAGACAACACTATTTTAATTGTAAGCTATTTCAAATGATATTTGAATATAAAACAAAAAAATATATTTTTTAATATATTATTGACATGCATATTATATTATTAGGTTTTCAATATAAATATTCTGAAGGTTATTTTTTTTATGTTACTTGAACAGTTGTTTGTATAGTATTCAAAATACAACACTTTACCACCAAGCGTTATAAGGCGCGACAAGGTCACGCGAGTCACCAAGTGAAGTCACCGAGGAATTGTAAACTTGTAAATCAGACTGTATCGGACGCGGAATCGTTCGTAATAATTATGAATAAATCTTATTATGTTACTGATAATAATTTTATTGTAATCTCATAATCACAAATTCTTTCATAAGCCAGTATTAACGCACATTAATGTTTGAATATAAACATTATGGGTACTATAAATATTAAAATAAGCTTATACCAGTTTTACGGTTTTGTTATTAGGTACTTATGGAATCTTTTGCGATTATCAGGTTAAGATGAATTTGCTAGGCAAATAACGGTTTATTTTATTTTACGCTGTATACCGCACTCGACAACGTCGGCATAGGGAGCCTAGTGTTTAGAAATTCCGTTCCCATTAAGACACTTCCCCACTTTCCACCGAATTCTGTAGGCACTGCTTTTAAATATTTAATTCCCTAGAGTGGGGATTGAACCCACAACAGTCCCGTTTAGACCTTTGCGCCACCGGGTTTTTTGTAACGGGAAACGGGAACTTTGTAATTATAATGTACCAATTTTGAATTTAGAATATTTGTAGTATTAAATGTATAATAAAAATTGTAATTTTACATATCGTGCTCGTTTTCATATTATGTGTTAAAAGAAATGTAATAATTATTTTATAATATTGAAAGTATTAACCGTGCTTATTCATGTCTACAGATAGAGTTAGTATAAGCCAGATGAATCATCGCCATATGCAACATGGTTACGTGAGCAAACGATAATAGGTATGTTTCCGTCTAATAATACTGCACTAGTTTTTACCTGCAACTTCGCCTGCATTTGGAAATAATCGTTGTTACGTAATATTCTAAGTTCTCGAGGTAACTTTGACTATATTCGTCAATGAATAGGCTATATTGTGTGTTTATATTTATTATTATTAGTAGTGTTTATTGAATATATAAAACAGTATATTAAAGTAAAAAATAAATGACAACAGCTTGTATATGTGAATAATGACGACGACATTAAAATCTTAATAAGCATATTGATAGTACGTTTCAGAGATGAATGGTGGATGATGACTGTGCAGGCAGCCAGCCAAACACGAAGCATTTATTGAAAGCTTTTGTAAGGCATTTCCGTGATTGACAAATTGCCGTTCATCCCCGTTCGATGGGACATCGCGCCAACATTGACTGGCCCGCCCCTATCACACCACTCTTTCCTTTTTGGTTATTTCATTTTGAAGTTTAACGTTTATTACGTTATTACTTAATGATTTTTTTATATTAAGTTATTTTTATTCTCATTTATAATTCGTTCCAAGTTAAATTGTAAGTGTCTTTCTAAGTTAAATGTATAGTATGTCTTGTAATTATATTATATTAATTCATGTTGAACACTTTTTTCCAGATTCTATATACAAATGTAATTTATAAATTATAAAATCTCTCAGATTTATCCTTATCGTTGAATTACCATATTCATTATACCCAATATTGATTTTGTAATTTTTTACTCAAAAAGAATTTTAAGATTTTATGATTTTTAGATAAAGAAATGCGAGTAAATCTGACATCTATAATGTAATCAATAAATCTTTGCTTTGCATTGCATTTGCTTTATTGTTTATATTTATATAATAAATGTCGTTGGTAAAAAGTTAGGCAGAAAATTGTTTGTGGCTAACCTTTAAAACGGAAGCCGGGAAATGGAAACAAGCTAGTCTGCGGTTAAGCGCGGAAATCGATTTAAAGCCTAGAAGCACCAAGTTTTTGAGAGGCCAAACGGAAAACGTTGGAAATATTAATGTTTTTCATTTGCCTCAGATGCTAGTTTTATAATTATAGGTGTTTTTTTATATTTAGATATTGTATGAGTTGCTAGGAAATGATCATTTACGATACTCATAGTCGGCTTAACCGATTTAAATGCGATTTTCACTAGACTTACTACTACTTACTACTTTTTCACTTTTAGATTTTCATTATTAGATCGGTCCATAAATAAAAGTTATATCAATTTAAAGTACTTAGTTCGACAAATTTGCTAATTGATATGACAGTTTTTTATTACAACTGTTTTACTGAATTGGCTGAAGCTTTCAATTTGTTTGATGATAAAAAACATCGAGATTTCATGATTAAGGATAGGGATCGGAGTTTATGGAGGAAAAACTGCGCTTTTAAATTATTTAAGTTAAATATTGAGAGATTTGAACCCGCGCCTCTTGGAAATCGTCCGTTCCTTGGACGGATCCCAAAAGGCGCGGGTTGAAATCCCGCTACGTTCATATTTTTATACGTTTCTAAAAAAGTATTTTTCTTTTATAATTGTGTAATATCACTTTAAAAATATTAAAAACAATATAGATTTATGTATAACCGTAACCATAAATAACACTTCCATTTACTAGCTGTTGTCGTTCATATTTCAAGTCAAAACTTCGACACTTTGCTCGTATTGAGTAATTAAGCTTAACGTCACGCTGTGTTTTACTAGAGTGGCAAATATTAAAATATTTTAAATATGATATTTATTCCACCGCCATTGAGCTGCCGCCACGACGGCCTCAATTTTTATTATTTTTATTTGTAAATGAAAACTGTCTACTATAATGAACAGCTTTTCTAATACCTGTGTATATACATATTTTACTGATTACACAAAAAAAAACCAATTAGTTATATGGTGTTGTAAGTCAAAAAAGGTGTGAAGTTAAAAAAAAGGTGTGTTGTTGTTGTTGTTGTTATTCAAAAATACGTTTGCATATGTGCATATGCAAAAATTAAAAAGAATAATGAAAAGAGCCACGAGTCGGCATGCTTGAATTGAATTCGATTCCTTTTGTCTTCAAACATATCTGTAAATTAGGCTTCTCTTATAGAAGATTCAAAGTTTTTTAAAGCAGATTTATACTATGTACCTATGTTTTTTAAGCATTACCGATAAATAATTATGTTAATAGTTATTTTTATGCAAAAATGGTGGATGGAAGTAACGGTGGACCTATGATAAGTATGTATAAAATATAAATCCAATAGAGTTTAGATTAATCTTTAAGTGAAAGTATGCAACCCGTATAGTTTCAGCTTCTTTGTACTTAGCATGTCTGTGTACAAAATAACAATCACTAAGAAGACCAAAAATAATAATTCAATCAGTTTTAAAAGCTTAATATATTATTATTTATTGCCTTCCCCACAACCGGATGCATCCGTCCTATTGATTTGGTCAGTTATCTTTAGCCGCGCGCTCATAAGTGTGTTGTCTCCATAGAGCAGATATGTTGTACCCTTTATTATTTCCTATATTTGACAGATAAATGAGGGTTCGTAGTACTTTGTATGATACAATATATTTATTTACGTCAGATAAGATTTTTTAAATAATACGCACTAATGCGAGAAGGATTTTTAATTGTGTAAAATCACTAGTAATTGTAGCAGTCAGGTACAGCGAGTATACTTATTAATAAACATTAAACTAGAAAGCGATTATTTTCACTGTAAACAAGATTTACATTTTCAAATGGGACCAGCGAGCGGTGTCCGATGTCGCACGAAGCTTTCTAGTGAAATCCTTTACATGTCGCCCAACACTCTGTCGTGACTGTGCATTCACATTTTATTGATAAACGAGAATAATTTATGTTTTAAATTTAATAATATAGATATTTCAAAATGATTCACTCCACATGATTTCCACTGAATGTGATTCGTTGTGCCTTAAGTGAATGGTGCCGTTCCATTTCGGTTATCAGCACGTCTCGTGGTGTAACGAAAGCGTTCGCACACTTTCTAGCACGATTGCCCTATATAATAAAACCTAAACAACACAAACTTTCGACGTCTCTCATAGCGTTGCGATCAATGGTGTTTATGCGTTAAAGAACGGCACTCACGCCGCCACGCTATTCACGTCGACTGTACCCAAATATAAAAATCTTCCCAGGAAGTGGAGACATACCACACGCATCTCTGTCTACAATAAAAGGATCTAAAATGGATCTAACTGTTAACCAGCGATACAATTTATACTTATGACGGTTTTATGTTTCTTGTTTTATTAATTTAATTGAAATTGTACGGGGAGAATTTATTATTTATAATATAAAATTTATTATTTATAATAATTTTAAATATAGTAAATAGGCGATTATCAAGTCGTTTTGCAAACCTGACGGAGAACACTCAAAAGCTGCAACATGTGCAAGTACACCGGCACCGCCTGGTGCTGCGCAGTCATGCGGCTCGAGTGCCGGGAACGGGAGGTCATGCCCTTCCCCACCATATATTATAATTATAACCGCGTACCCTCCCGCTTGTTACTGGCTCCTCAATTTGCGTTTATCTAGTATGTAGTTTTTGAGGCCAGTCAAGACGCACAAAGTGTGACTTTAAACGCGACTGGTCGTGGGTTCGATTAAGACTCGAGGAAATGAAATATTTGTTTAAATTTTGTATTTCCATTTGTTCGCTCTGGTTTCGAGACAGAGCTTGGCGTTGACTGCCGCCACTCAACACGCAATGCTTCCAGAATTTGGCAGAAACTGAGGAACGGAGTGTCTTAACACCACTGTTCCCTTTGCCTACCCTGCCGTGCGTGGTATCCCAGCGCGAATTTTTTTTTTGGCAGTTTATGTCTGTTAATTCGCGTGAGAAGGCGCTTTCCTTCGTAATTAATTGCCGATGTTATTTAACATGTGTTATTTTACGCTCCACGTGGTTGACAGTTTTCCGGTGCAGCTTGCAGCAGGATAATGTTATTCTCAAGGTGAAACTATGACGATTGCATCATTCGTGTATCTGAAATGTCGGTATCGTGTATTTCGTAACGTCCATACAGTAATCGACTCTCCAAGAGATCTAAAATCTAAATTTTAATCTAAAATTGAATTAATCCAAAACATAAAAAAAAATTAAAAAACGAAGCGAATATTACTAATAATACTAACTGTACTATAATAAATTCAAATTGGCCTATACGTTTATAATATACAATTCCAAAAACCCACAGAGTAATTTAAATGCAAGAGTTAAACGTACTTTGTCTATATTTGTAATAAGATACTAGTTTTATTTTGTGAAACATGTGAGATAATCTCATATTCATCTTATACAGGGGCCTACGATATATTTAACATTAGACTTGGTCACATATTATTTTAAAATTTGAGATGGTGCGTTTCTTGAAAACGCAATAATCGTAAAAAGTTCCCCTTGTTGAAAAGTGCGCAAACGGTCACAATGATAAAGGAAAATGCATTACTTCCCCTCCGAGGGTAAAGAGGGATTTTCTCTTAAGAATCCTTTTGAAATAGCTGTTAGGTCATTAACGTCCGTCTCAGGAGTACCCAAATTTAAATATCTAGTTCCTTTTTCGTTGTAACCAAAGTTATAACATAACTTTGGTAGTATTTTAATATTTTTTCTTTCGTTATATGTATATTTGATAACATAATTTGATTCAGAAAATATTAAATTCATTATTGTACTTTTACATTTTACTCTGAATTTTAATTAATCACTTGGCAGATGTGATGATAATAAAGTTATTTTTATCGTTTAGTAAATTCTAATAATAATACATTTTATAATTGTGTAATTAATTATAAATTACAATAAAAAAGTGTAAGGCGGCACATCCTAAAGTATAACGAGATAAAACATTAAATTATATACGCTCAAGTGTTTCGTAATGCCGCACCGTGGCTTTAGAATGGTGTCAATTTACCAGATGCGCCTGTGAAGACGATATTATACTCTTTTTATTATACTTCCGTTTTAAGATCTAGTATGAAAAGAATATGAATTAAACTTATCTTGTAAAGTAACAAACTTTACAAGGTCAATGATAGATCATTTTAATAATTTTGTTGAAGATGAATTGTGTAATAAACATTAGTCACACGCAGGAAAATAACACCAGTACAAATTTATCGATCGATGTCATTATATTTGGTGAAGTTATAAAGTTTTGAAGTGAATTAATTATAATAAGTAATTCAAAAAGAACGTTAAACTTTAGACGTCCATTATCCATTTACTTCTTGTCTCCGTGTTAAAGTTGTCAGCGACCGGGAAAATACTTTGCCGAAAGTGGCGCGGTATGCTAATTAGTACGATACGCGTTGCTTCTCCCGTAACTTCGCCGATTTATGTATACCCACCGCCCAAACTTTACGCGGGATACTTGCTTTATCTTTTTTTTTCTATTAACATTTCTTTTTTTTTTCTAAACTTTTCTTTTCCTTATTTAACCGACGAAAAAATCGAAGGAGATTCTCTATTCTATGCGTATATATTATACATTTTTATGGTTAAACATGTATAACTTTTTACTGGATAGTCCGGCTATTCTGTTTTTTTTAGTGGATATCGTGGACTGGTCCCATATAAAATTTTGATAATTTAAAATTTTGTGTTTCAAATCTCAAGCGAAAATAATTTACTAGATTAGTTTAAGAACTTAGTTATGAAGGTTAATATTTAATGGTTTAATTTTTAATTTTCGGTTTTTTTGACTTTAACAACTTTTCAGTTGTGTAATTTTTTTTATCTCAACACGTTTTAGAAATAAGAGATAACAATTTAAGTAATGCTATGAGACGTACCTATTTGATAATCATTTTGTAATACTTCATAATTCATATTTTTCTGCGGCAATCTAATATAAATCTTACAAATCGTGGTTACGTTGTGAAAAATAATGGCTTCATGCATTAAATAATGAAATGCTTAACAAGCATTCATATTTTATGCAATGTATTATTATTAATGTTCATTTCTTACCTATTTAACTTTTTCTAGAAGTTTTTTTTTGTGATGATAGAGGCTTTTGTACCAGATAGCTGTCTCATGATCTGTACTCATTATCAGATGGACACGGACATATCAGATGGACACATTATATAATAATGTGTCCATCTGATAGACGGTCGAGCGCCACGAAATGCTGACAAGGGAGAGATCGGGTGAACGGCGCCGGTGGGAAAGATATTTCTTCTTTTCCCACATTATTCTACCGTGGAATACAGTCAATTATTATGAAGTCATAGGTTAAGTTAGATTCATTTAGGCTTAAACAGATTACTGTATTTTTAATTGGATTTAGTTTGCACTTCAAAATTTTATTAATATAAATTTATACGTTACAATCTTATTTTCTTAACCCTCCAACTGCATATACTATGTTGTCAAGTTGTGTCGTGTTAACAACAGCTTCTGTTAAGAGGGTGCTGCGGATGGAAAGCCCCCCTAAATCATTACATTCACCAAGCGCAACATTGCTCGTGTCATCAGATCTAGTTCTAGAATTATCGACTCTACGTCACCATATGATAATACAAATATTAGTGAAAGTTTCAAGTTAATACTGAACATGGCGTGTATGTCCATCAAATTAAGTTATGCTACTCAAGTAGTTAATATGGATTGCGGATGTATTATCGTACACTGTTTATTTAGTATGAAAACGAAACAATTGACAGTTTTGATCACGTGAGCTTATTAGAAAAACTTACAAAGACAGTTGTGTTGTATACATAAATATTACATCCGTATAAAAGTTATTAGAGACATGTCTCAGTTTTGTACTCACTCAAGTGCCTATACATAGTATAACAAAATATACACACGCTAAAGTGGGTTGCCCCGGACTTTTCCTTTTTAAGAGATATCTTAGCTGAGTAGGAAGACGGTGAACGTGATGTGGGTACAGAATATAGATAATCAGGATTTGCGAGTCCTTCTGCACCGGCTATGGCTGGTTCACACCTCGTTCTATTCATATTTAATACGTGCTACTATTCAAGTTACCGCCTTCATTAAATAATAAATACATGTTTATATATATAAATTCATCATTCAAATGTAGTTACACTAATATATTTTTTGAGACCATCGTAGCGTAGTGGAACAGCATCGATCCCTACACGATAACTGCTCAATTTGAGATAAAAAAATTAGTTACTGGAAATAAACGCGCTGTTATTTCCATTTTTACAATAAATTTATATATTTATTATATTTATATTATTTAAAAATAGAGCCAACAAAAGTAGTGTGTTTAATGTGTACGCTGACAGAATGACGTGTCGAATGATAGACAGCCTAAAAAGAGAATTTATCATTTTGTATAAATCATGGACCTACTTAGTTTCTATACGAATCGAAGCAGATTTTGAAAATATTGCCAAAAATATTGATATTTATAAGGATTTATATGTTTGTAAAACAAGAAGCAGTTTAGTAATATAATTCAACAGTAGCATCTTACAACTGTACAGTAAAACAGGAGTAAAATAATATGCATTTATATAATATATTTACTTCTGAAAAATAATTGAGTAGTGGAAAATTAATATGCGTACCGATAATTATTATTGTAATGTTTTTTAATCAACACTTTTTTTTTAAGTGTAATTTAAGTGTGTTGTAAGTGTAATTAATTAATCGTGTAATTCGCGTATTATAAAATATTCTATACATATTTATGTACGTAAGATAAAATACACTATAAACGTATACTAAATAAATAAATATGTACATATAAGAAAATAAAAAAAAGATTTTGCCAACATGGTAGCTCGCAAAGCCGATTAACGGTACCTGAAATTGCGGGTCATTGACCGACCCTGTAACCACGTGCTTCCATTACACTATATTGTATAATTACAACAGTATAAACGTAATAATAAATGAAATGTTATATAAATATCTTTACGATTCTATTAATTATCCATTACTTAGTCTTGATTACACGTTATTATTATATGAAATGAAAGTTTAAACGTATACATTTATAAGTACGTCCGTAATAATTAATTAATACAATGTATCTTTTAGTTACAAGTGGATGTGTAATATTGATATAATAATATATAATATTTTTTTTTGAGGCAAACGTTGGAAAATCAGTTAATACTTAATATAGATAAAACATCGTCCAACCCTTTTAACCCGATTATACGATTATGCGGAAAATAGAATATGTAATAATTTTTTATGTTTTATATAAACAAGTAATTTTTTTTTACTTTTAGTTCCTCATACATATAATACATATAGTAACAATTGTTATATAATATATATTTGACTATAAAATAGAACATTATGTTTAATTATAAGTAAGTTATAATTAAACGCAATTCTTATTCATAATTCAGGCCACAAGTATTAGAACCAGGCACGTTCCTCTCTATTCGCCCGGTTATTTACGGTACATAATTGCCAATTTTCCTCCACCACGAGCTCATTACAGACCGATATATCAATGCGTGCCAGCTATTAAAATTAAATTACTCCAATTTATTTTTAACTCATGAGCTATTTTTGTAATTTAGGAGCACATATAAAGCGGAAGATATGATGGCCATGTGCGGACAACGCCTCACTCCACCGCTGGCTCCATGCCATTGAATGAATTATTTATAAATGTCTACTTATGATTAATTTCAGTGGAGATCGCAGTGAAGGGAGGCTTTGTATATATACGCTATTTAAAACTCAGTAGCTTTAACTCTACGATACACCAAACTTTTATTTTATGATCAAAATTAACAATGAAAATACAATGCCTCCAAATGATATACTGCCATATGCAAAAATGTTGAATACAATAAGAATAACGAAATGTAAAATAAGAAAGAAACAAGTTTATTGTTTTATTTTAAATTTTACTTAATGTTATTCTAATTTTATTGTTACCGTCATGTGAGAGTAAAATTTTTGTGATAAATGCTCTCTCTGTTGGTTGTTTCCAAAAGGAAATTTTCCGCTTATCACCCCTGACACAATTGTAAAGCTCTGCAACGACGCCATCCCGCGAGCTGGATCATTGTATCATTTATAAAAGTACGTAATAAGTCATGAGCATAATATTTGATACCTTTTGCATCATTCATGAATGTATATGATTTATATATTCATAAGATTTGGAGGAAATATGTGGGTAGACGTTATATACAAACTATTTTATTGCCAGTCGTGGTGCAGGCTTACAAACTACTACTAGACTTATTTAGCTTTTTTATATAAAATTAATATAAAATAGAAATGGAATTATGTCAAGAGTAACATTACTGTTATTTAAACTGAATGTACAAAATAAATCAATGTTTCTAACAATCAAACTTCACGTTGCATGCCTTATTATTACGAACACATCATGTCACCTATTATTGTGTAATTTACTAGAGGTACCCGATCATTTGTTTTTCTTTAGTTTATTTTAATACTTGACATACATACGTTAAGTAATTATTTTTTTTTACATGAAATATAATGGTTATCCACTTGTATAAATTTTATAAAAACGATACCTATCTTTGATTTTATCTAAGGCCATAACACACGGGCTCACGAATGAACGAAACGGGTGAATACTTTATATATACTATAAAATATAATATATTCAAATAGTTTTAAAAGCTTATTGTAATAAAAACAATGCGGATGTTAGAACACTATCAAAGTTATTTTTAGAGATATTTAAAGTGGCAAGTTGTTGATATATTATCTATTTTGTTAACATAATGTACTTAATAAATATTTTATTTCATATAAGATGAAATAACATAATATATATCCGTATTGGTTATCATTCATGGTAATATTATTTGGCTACTTGGTGCCTGTCGACAGATATTGATGAAGCTGACGTTGCTCTCGGATCCCTTCCTATATTTTAAGTAGGTTCATATGGCTGTAGTCGAGCCTTAATGGACCGGGAGGCTTATTTATGTGATAACATCATAAAGACGACACTGCGATAATATGATCGGAAATAAAGGCTCGGGCGCCAATGTGGCGAATTTGTTTTCCTATTAACTAGATGTGACATATAGGTTCAAATGTCTAATCCGACTCGGGGAAATGTTACATTAAAAGTGGTAGAGGCCCGGATAACTCAGTAAAAAGATTGTTACACAAAATTATCACTTTCATAGAATAAACAAACTTATTAAAAATTAAAACATTAAATATTTTTAAAGAATAATTGCTTATCCAATAATAATCGAATCAATTATGATTCATGTTGTAAATAATTTGCAAGAAAACAAGCGTAACTACGATCTTCTGTCACTAGTCTGATATACACGTTTCATACGTCTACCAATATTACTCGCTCGTAATACTTCAGTGGGCGAAAAAGTGAAGGCGGCTGAGCACCTATTGTGTTAAAGAGTGCCTGCAGCGCCACCACCAGGGCTCTTGAGAAACATGATGGGGTAACGATTGCTAATTGTTATAAGTTGAACAATGTGCAGTACAAGAGAAATTTACAATATGTATATATTACACTTTTCTTATAGATAAAGGAAGTGTGACATAGCCAGCTATGAAATATAGCTGTAACCAGAAAAAGATCAGTTTAAAAACAGAAAACAAGCCAATAAACTCATAACATATAATAATCGTACTATAAATAAAATATTTAGTACCTAAATTTACGCTACTTATACGAAATTTCCACAGATTTTCACTAAGTAATAGTTATAATTGAATTGTTACACAGACTATACGCTTGAATATCCAATGTTGATGTTAATAAAAGTAAAAATTTCATTGTTTCAGATCTCCCGTTGTTTCGAGCAACAAATTACAAAGGTTTGTTTTATTATTTTAACAGGCGTACTGTCGAAAGAAATGTAATAATAAAGTTGCAGTTCAGGTGCACAGCAGGAACTGCATAGCTGACATTTTGCGCATTTTTAATACTTAATTGTAAAATAACTCTCTGGTGTTTTAGCTTCGTTCACGTTCACGAAACTAGGTTATATTGATGTAATAGTTGCTCGTCCCGCCTGTTTTTTTTTTTTGTTATTGGCCCACTGCGGCGGCACAGCTCCATCGCAAAAACGATCATTCTATTAATAGGAAATATTATCTTACGATCTTTTTGTGTTTTTTTTTTATTTTTTTTTTTTTATGGGAGAGGACAAGGCAAACGAGCGTTCGGGTCACCTGATGGTAAGTGATCACCGCCGCCCACGACCCCATGCAACACCAGAGGAGCCACAAGTGCGTTGCCAGCCTTTTAAGGTGGAGATGAAGGGCACCGGGGCCCGGCATTACCTAATGCGAAACGCAGTGGCAAGGGCCACTACTTCACGCCGGTTTAAGATGCCGGGGGTGGTATTAAATCCGGTCGAGTCTGCCCATGCGTGTTGCCATTACTGGCAACGTGACTCTTCCACACGTACTTTAGTCGCCTCTTACGACACCGACAGTACCAGGGTGATCCTATTCTAAGCCGGGACCACACGGCTGACTTCACCAGAGCGAAGAAATGAAAACATAAATAAATATTTTCTTTCCTCGAGTGGGAATCGAACCCGCAACCAGTCGATTGTGCAGCACAATTTGTACCACTGCGCCACGACCAGCCTCAATATGTGTGTGTGTGTTGACTTATTATTATTATTTTTTTGTATTTTTAAGCACATGGGATTGTAATAAAATATTTATATAACAGTACTTTATAAAAACTAAGTATTTTAACACTTACAAATGCTTTTTACACGTGAGGTGGTGTGTATGTATATTAGAAAATCAAATAAAAAAGCTTCAATCTTCGTCTTCGAACAAAGAAAACAACAACTAGTATTCATTTCTAATTATAGAAGCGTCATTCGTAGATATTAGATTCTGAGGGAAGTGGGGTATTTATTAAAAAGTTTACGCGAAAAATATCTAAACTGATCTTATATTGAAAACAATATACGTAAATGTAATGAAAAGAGTAAACATAAATGTCGCAATGAACGTTGATCGCGTTCATTCTGCGGTGAGGTGTACTAGCGTGCGGTCAAAGGGGAAATGATGACACCGCATTATAATGTATCTTTACATATGTATATACATATATTTTCATATTTTATCATTGTACACCCACAGCTGTAACGGGTTCTTCAGTTTCTCTGGGTTTGTGTTATCTAAGGGTCCTTAACTACTATAATATGCAAACTCCTCTCTACCTTGCCCGGCAACCGGCAACCGGGAAAGCAGTTAGTGCAAAATGTAATTTACGAGACTCGGCGTGTGGCGGAGCGACCTAATCCAATCGTTGCATCGGACGGCTTACTCTGTTTATATAAAGCTTAATTCACTAATATAATATTCATTTTATGTCAGTGGCGCATATTAATATAAACATTTACAATTAGTGTATTAATTATGTTTTAGGTTTAATTCATCGGGCTTAATGTGGTCGACCACTAACTACATCGATATTATCATAGTAATACATCAATTAATACAGAATATAAAAATCTGCAATTTGCGTTTTCTTATTGGTTATATATGGTCAAAATTTATGATTAATCAGTGCGATGTAAAAAAAAAAGCAGCAATGTAACTTTTAAAATCATAATAGTCAAGTCCTATAAAGGTAAGTTAAAAATGTTTCGTCCAGGCCTTTTAAAGTTCCGAAAGAAAGTTTATTTGCGCCCGAGCGTATCCCGAGGCACGTAGAGAGATGCTTGCTTCATTTGGGATGAAACTTTCTTGTTTCACATTACACGGAGGCGTAGGGAAAGTCCCCCTTGAGATCTGAATATTTCATAAGCAGAACACTGTCAGCACATCCCTTTGCATTACTAAAATGGCTTATATAACAAGGATAGAAAGCGTCAACTATTTTGTTTATTTTTAATTTTAGTTTTAAGTTTGAATGTCTACCAGTAGTAAGTAACCACTAGCTTAAGACCTAAGTGCTTAAAATATATTGCGAAGTGATGAGACACTAAGGCAGTTGTTTATTTAATAGATTATAAGTTTAATAGGTACACTAGGCTACTAGTGTCAAGATACTCTGATCCCCACTTTGCGGTCGAAATCGAGACTGCGTGGTAAATGACGAAAATAAATAATTGACCAGAGCCATGAAATAAACATATTATTTCGTTCCCCAGACTCTGTCTCAGTGCATCTATTTTTTATATTTACTATATATTTAAGTACCATTACCTACATTGCGGCGTTGAGTTCTGCGCGGAAAGTGGGGAACTAAGTGTAATAACTACTAAGAACTAACTAATAGGTAAATAAATTTAAAATTAACATATTAATTCAACTAGACATTTTGTATAAAGAATCAAAAAAATAATCAGATTTTCACATTAGATTAATTTATTTTAACCATATCCGGCAGGTGTCTATA
>JBAIZZ010000011.1:934999-963535 GCA_037355905.1 Heliconius aoede
TTTCTTGTTTTACCTAATTTTTTTGCTAAAGAAATGCCTAAAAACATTATGTTTATATGTAAGTTTATTTTTATTCCCGTGTTTATATATTTAAGGCCGTCGTGACGCAGCGGCAGTCACTGTAATGCGATGGTTGTGGGTTCGATCCCCACTCAAGGAAATGAAATATTTATTTACGTTATATTTCTATTTCTTCGCTCTGGTGACCAGGCAAAGCGTGGCATTGGGTTTTGTCACTCAACACGTTTCTACAGTTTCTACAGAATTCGGCAGAAAGTGGAGAACAGAGTGTTTTAACACTAGGTTCCCTGCTGTGTGTTACAACGTGAATCTGATTTTTTTTATATTGCTATATTTAATGTTAAATTTTTCATACTGTTGTAATTGTGCTTCAATTTATAATAACTGTTTGTACCCATTTTTCGAAGAATAGCTGCTATAATTTCCAACCCCTCTTTTACAGCATTATCGATCAAATATTTCGAGAATTGAACTTAACGTAGTAATTTAAAACTTATGAATATATTATAATATAGTATATAAAAACACCAACTCTAATAAATACCTCTTCTTTTTCCCTTTTTTATTATTTGATCTGACGTTTTTGTTAAAACTGTAACATTTAAAGAAATATTTTGATTTAAAATACGTGGTTAGATTTTTCTCCATCAATATACTGTTTAACTAAAGTTGACATACGCTTGTACTGGCTTTTTCTGGGCTCACTTTGAACTTCGACGAATTGTCCTGTCACAGAAGTTATAAATAGGCGTTTATTTTTAACTTCGCTTTCCATAATAACATAATAGACGCGCACATTCACTACATTGTTTTAACAATACCTCTCAGAAACTTGGTTTGTCTTGCTTGAGTTGAAGTTTCTTCAACTGGTACAAAATCTGTAAATTAAATTCTTATATTTTCAATTCAAATTGGTACTATAAAATATTTTATTTAAAAACAAAATGTTCACCTTCTCCACTTAAAGCCAAAGCTTGTAAAGCGTCAATACTAGTTATATCATAATCTGAAATTCAATATAGATTACAGTTACTTAAATAATGTAATATAGAAATATCAAATGGTTTCAGTTTACCTGTCAAAGTAACTATTCTCTTGTTTGTTAGAACTGAAATAAATGTTTGAATTATTACCATTATGAATAAAGTAGCGTTCCTTTTTTAGACATAAAACTGTTAGTACTTACAAAAAGCTTCAAATAATTTATCTGAAAGTTCTTGTGGATTCCTTGTAGAACTAACAAAACCTTTGCCGACTAAATTTAAATTAAAAAAAAATTTTTTTTTCATTATGAAATTATTTGTATTGATTAATTTTAAAAAATATATTTAAAATAATACTTACTTCCTGGATCATTAACTGAAATAAAATGTATATTAGAAATAGAGAGTTAGTTTGGGAGGGACCGCGTATATTCAACGAGACATATTCCAGAGGCAGGAAGCACTAGAATGTTCATTATGTTACTTTATAGTTTCAATTTCTGTTCAATCTAGTACAGAGTAACCTTCCAAGTAAATACAGGATGCCTTTATTGGTAAGATGCCTCTAGGTAGTATTTGTGGATGGCTGGTGTAACATTACAATATCTGGCATAGCTATTATATGAAAATTAAATAATATCATAAATAAAAAAATCAGCTTCACGCTGTATTCTACACCTAGCAGGGTAGGCACAGGGAACCTAGTGTTAAGACACTCCGATCCCCACTTTCCGCCGAATTCTGAAGGCATTGCATCGATACGCTTGGTCAATTGTGCTCAATTAAAAACCCCGAAGCTATATAATACCTATATTATTCATGAATATGATAATTATATAATACCTTTCGCCAATAGTTTGCTTGCTATCGGTAGCATCTCTTGTGTTGTAAAAATGTCACCTGTTGCAAAATTTTAAGGCAATATATAAGTCATTTTATCTTAGTTCATTTAAATAGTTTTAATTTCAAATATTGTTTTACCTGCCACTAGAGGTCGCCCTTCTGAAATAAAAAATACCATACATTGAACTAACTCATTATTATATCAAACTATCGCCAACGTAACGTACGTAACAGTACAGTACAGACTGTACTGTACCTAGCTTTTTGGTGTAGTGGACTTGAGACTTCAAAGTTTTAAAATGTTATCGTACGTTTATATCTCTATTTATGGATAGGAAGCATAGTGTTGCAATTTTAATATTCAATGATATAATTAAATTATAATTCTTACATCCCCCCACTCAATGTAAAGGCACATTTACCTAAATGTACTTATGTAAGTCTGCAAATATATTTTTCTTTTATATTAGAAAGTAGCCAAGTTATTGTACTCTTATACAAAAGAAATTTATAAATATTTTTTAATATTTTATATAAAATATTAATAATTTATATATGCAAAAATTAAATAAAACAGTACATATAATAATATTTTAAGCAGTATCAACAACAATATGTATTTACTTACGTATTGAAAAAGCGTTACTTCTTGAAGCCCAATAAATCTGTAATAAGAAAATTTTAGATATTATTATATGTATGTTTCAAAAATAGTCCAACTGTATAATATACACTTACATAATTAAACACAAACGTTGACAAATAAAATGTAGCAAACTGCCGCTTCATTCTGAACAAACAAAAAGGTTAACCTAAAACACAATAAACTGAAAATCCAATTACGAAAGTTAATAAATTGCAAATAGCGTGACGTTTGTTTAAAAGCCTTATATTTGTTTATGAATAAAATACTTATTAATGTAGGATTATATATAACTACGATTCCGCCACATTCTATAAATATTTTAATCACACTATATTTACGCTTGTTACCTTAATTACCGAGTCTTATCTAAATATTCATAAAAATATTATTTCTGGTGATAAAAACATCTTCAAACCGATTAAAATAATAAAGCGAAAAGGTTGTATACAACATGGTGAAAGGGTGTGCGATGACCCACGACCGATATGCGCCCGCGCAGTGCCGATACCAACTGCTTGTTCTATTGTAGACCGTCAGTTTCGCCATTTAACACCACTCTCACCAGAGAAAAGGTACAAATTACTAACGAGTTTCGTAAAGAAGGCATTGTGTTTGATCTAGATCTGTTCAAATTCATGTTCTTAGATCATCAGCCTCCATTGTTGTTTGTTGAAATGCTGTTTTTGTAAAGTGAGGTTTTTGTATTCTAAAAGGGAAAACTTTATTACTCATATATATCATTGTTCTCACTGTCATGAAGCATGCTTAAAATCTTGTTATATTTATTATACACATAGACACCAGCCGTGACGTAGCGAAGGGGTTGTGAGTTCCCACTCGAGAAAATGAAACATTTACTTAACTTTATATTTCCATTTCTTCGCTCTGGTGTAGAGACAAAGGGCGGCGTTGAGTTCTGCCACTCAACACGCAGTGCTTCCAGAATTCGATGAAAAATTGGAAACAGAGTGTCTTAACACTAGGTTCCCTCAGTCTATCATGTTGTATGTGAGATATAGCGTGAAGCTGATTTATTTCTTTTATAAAACATTTTGTTTCTTTTTAATATAACTATTTTACAACCTCTATAACACGGTAAGAATCAATTTGCATGCAAGCGTTATAGTCTAAATCTTCTCTTTCCTCAGTGGCCGATCATAAAGATATTCTATTTATATAATGTGCTTATGTAGGATGTTTCTACAATAAACAATCATAATTTAATTGACACATATTTTAAGCCAAATAGATCTGCGGTTTTTTTTTTAAAGAAAACTTACAGATAATTAGCTAATAGTCCTTAATACTGTTCTTAGTCACAGGCACCCAGTTTTTAAATTGCATTAGTTCAACAATAATAATCTCTCTGCGTACCTAACGATACACTACAAGACGTAAACCTCGTCGTTGTAAAATTATAATTTATATATACATATATATATGTATAAACAGTTACAATAACTTCGTTAACTATTATAGTACGGGCACCATAAACAGCATAATTCTAAAATTTAACAATGTAGCTATATTTCACTTACGTTATATAATTTTGCCGAGATAGGGATCCGACGCGCCGTCTAGACACGACAGACCCGCCAGACTAGTCTTACGACCATTATAATGTACTGGAGGTACACTTTGCGTACTTCCCGATCCGTCTGCCAACAGATCCTATTCAAGTAAGTAGGTGTCGTTTCTAAAATAAGGCTCTCGATCGAAGACGTGTTGGGGCTGCAGTGACAGCTTCTTACCGCACTGTAAGTGCGCTGAGAGCTTGCGGCATCTATATTGACACATTGAGTGCAGCTCGTGCCTGCAGGCTGCAGCCAGCTATAACTTAGTGTTCAAGCGTTAATTAAGCTATACCCGTTATACAAAATATTTTTAAATTTTTTTTATCTTAATATCATTATTTTGGTTTACAAAAAACGGAACCCTGATTTTTTTTCTTTTGTCTGTCTGTTTATGTGTTTGTCTCTCTAGAACCTTTCTCTCAAAAGTTAGTGGAAGTAGCCTGCTGATACATAATATGAAATATCTATAGACTATAAAGTATAGACTATAGTCCCTTCCAGGAAAAACAAAATCTTTAATGAATTATAATGGTACTAAAGTACTATTTCTGGCTTACGTTTCATCATAATAACGTAAAAATAACGATGACACTATAGGAAATCGCGTCCTATAAACAAACTGTTAACGACGTAATTTGTGGCTGTGTTGAGTAAAGGTGTGTGTGAATTCATTAGATCATCTGTGTCATCCGCGGCGTAGAGTGCGAACTGAAGTATATGTAAATATGTAAAGGTTTACATTATATTTTTATAATGCGAAGCCTTTCTTGGTTCAATCTTCAGCTAAGGAATTTAATGTAAAGTTGAGTTTAAAAATACTTCAAAGGGGTACGTAGTTATAAAAATATCGCATGTGAAAATATCAAAACCTCAAATAAGTTTTCCTGAAGTGTTATAAGTAAAAAATATATATTTGATAAAATTTAATATTTATACCTTTTTCATATCATTTTAGATATGAGTAATTTAGTTGCTTTTGCAGTAAGGAAATACGCCATTGCTATAGTTAATGGCTATCAGTATGTTTTGCTGTATGTGTGATGTAATATGTGACAGAATGTGAATAAATGACATCGTGGTACAGTGGTTCAGTACCTAGCGGTAATCGAGATGGTTTTTGATTCAATCTCTATTCGCTAATATAAAGCTCGGCGTAAAGTTAACTTCCGTAAACCGGACCGTGCCCACTCCAGAAAGGAAAAATGCCCCGAAAAATTAAAAATATATATATTTATATATAAAAATAACCTTAAAGCTAAAGTCAAGCTCGAGGGAACATGGAAAATATCTCAAGATACTCCATATTTCCGCCACTATACACATGATGTGTCGAGTTTGGGTGGAAAACGGTAAACTAAGTGCCATGACAATAGGTTATCTTTGCTTATATTGCAATATGCGGGCGAAGCTGATAAAAAAAATTTAATAGAATAAAAAAACACAACAACAAAACAGTTTTATCTAGTTAACTGTTACGTAGTCACATAATATCCTTATTTACTTATTTTTTATTAATATATAAAAAAATGGAACGTTTGCAAAGTTTTCGACTAAATTAAATGAAATTTATAACATTTAATTTCTAATCTTAATTATCTCTTTATCTACTTACTTGTTATCTACTTTAGTTATTTTAATTTTTAAATAATTTATAATTTAACGCTTTCACTCGATATCTTTAGAAAATTAAGTTTACCCCGATTCGGCTGCATAAATAAAGGCAAGTAGGTAATACCCCCTTGTTTGCCAACGGATAATTAATTAAGGAAAGTTTTAAATCCTTCAACTCAATAAACCTTTGTTTTGACGTTATCTGTCATGTACGTATTTGTTTAGGCCAGAACTTTATGTCAAACAGCATTTTATATGCTTCGGTATGTTTACATATACATTTCACTATATTTACATAAAATATATTTTTTAAATTTATAACTATATAAAAAATAAATTTAATATATAAGAATATAAACCATGTTCATAATAATAATTGTGGTTCAATGTCAAATGGAGGAACACGCAGCTCGCCACTTTCCCAGGCCCTCCCGCTTCCCAGCTGCGTCCGGGAGGGATAGACGTCACTATCGCCTAGCCATGAGACTATTGCACTCATCCCTCATTTCCTTTTTAATAATATAATGCAAATAAAACATAACAATATGGATCACGTACTGCACAGCACATGGGTTCCGCCATTATTTATATTATTATTGGTGTATGTGTATTGTTATAACATACATATGTCTATTGAAATAACAATGTATTATTTTGCGCAATATTTACTTAAATTTATATTTTCATTTCTTCGGTCTGGTGTCGATGCAAGGGGCGGCGTTGAGTTCCGCAACTCAACACGTAATGCCTAAAGAATTCGGCGAAAAGTGGGAAACGGAGTCTTGACAAAGCCCTCTCCCTATCCTGCTGTATGCGGGATATAGCGTGAAGCTGATATTTCTTATTGTTTCGCTTGAAATTAATAAGCACTTATATGAAACACATGAGTATAATGCCATTAGTATTTTAAAACTACATACTACTTTTACTACGTTTTAAGTAAGGCAAAAAGTGCTGGTGAGGCAAGTAGAGCCGTAGAAGGATCTACGTGACGAATCTAGGTAGCAAGAATGTTTTTAAGTTTTTTCGTATTTCCGATTTGTTTTGAAAGAATGTGAGAGAAAAGTCATATATCGCCAAGTTACTCTACCCAACAAAATGTCAAAGTTATATATAGTTATACGAGAGTAAAAATAGTAAATGATATTAAAAATAATTGTTAGTGAGTTTTTTAGTTATAGTAGAAGTGTGTACTAAAATTATAAAAATGATTTTGTCAATTTAGAAACATCGGTATCAGATGGTAATTCACATATTTCATATAATTAAAATAACACTTTATTAAAAAATATATAGTATATATAGTGGAATTTAAAGTCATCAACTCAGTTAACAATAGAAGCCAAAGGTAACCCCACCAAGATTGCTTGTGGATTTTTTCTGAGTATCTTTGACTATAGAAAATTGCACCCATGGCGCAAGAGTTGCGTGCACTATATTGCATCACTGCATCAACAATACATAACTCGATGGTTTTAACATACATATGTTTTTCTCCAGGAAGTGCTGTATTTGTATTTCATTAGGAATAGTTGAGTCATAACATAGTGTACGCTATGTAACGCGGATTTGTTATAAGCATATGTAACAGTAATTTCATTTGAAATCGTATATAAAATTAGAAATTATCAACTTTCTCCGGTGAAAGATAGAATCGCAATCGACTCAGAAGTAATGGCTGTTCAATTTTGTTTGTTTGCCTGTTAATTTAAACTGCACAAACGATGACTATAACTTTAACAGTATTTGAAGATGAGTTTTCTAATGTTATTTTTAGCCGACGATAAAACTAAAGAAAGTTCTCAATTCAAAATAATATTTTTTTTTATCTTTAAACTTTGTTTTTTTTTTACTGAGTAGTTTAATCATATTTTTTTTTATTTGGTGGGTGCTAGGGTATAGGTACTCTAGAGGTGGCCCCATATCAATTTTATAATAATTGGTTTAATATTTTGAGCAATATAAATAGTTTTTTTTATATTTATATAGTAACGTATGTTATTTCTGGTTTTTAGTGTTTTATCTATCTTATAAAGCCACAAATCTAACCGCCCCAGCTTGGTTGGAAATCGAACCTACAAGCCATTTCGCTTCTAGTCAGACATTGTTACACTGTGCCACAATGATCTCATATATTACCTATATAGTGTTAGTTAAGTTTGTCAGTGAACTATTAGCTAAGTAATGACTCAGTAAGGTCTCACTCTTAATAACGTTTTTTTTTTTTTACATGCTAAATCGATCTATAATAAATATTCTTGGTTCGTTACTCTATTCTATCCTGAAATTTAACTTGGTGAGAGACCTTGGCTGTATGCCAGTTGAAAGACAATCCTGGCGCTCGGTCAGGACATTTTGATACCACTCGCTTTATCTTGCAGCTATAGGAGCTTCTACTTCAATTAAATCGATTTTCTAGGAATTTCGCAAAAGCACCGCCATCGCCACTTTTGAGCAAAGTGAATTTTAAGTGCAGATTAATATTGTTTGCCGCAAGCTTTGTTTACTATTTATAGTATGTATGTACATCGTTACAAGAACACTAACAATAGGTGGCGGTTAATTAGTATTTATTTAAAACATAGTAAATAAAAAATATTATATAATAACAATTCGACGGAAAGTGGGGAACGGAGTGTTTTAAATTTAGGTTCCCTCTGCTTACCCTGTTAAGTTGATAATGATAAATAAAAAATAAAATTTTCAGTGTTATTGGAATCTCTTTAAATGTCATTTCTTTTTGTGAATAAAATATTATGAAAAAACAAAGTAGTAATAAAAAAGATTTTTCTTTCATTTCGTGTGTAGTAAGTACAATGAAGCAAAGTGGAATCGGTGAGCGAGTCGCCATTAGTTTTTATTGAGCGGGCGGTCGCGGAGTTGAGTTTCGCCAATATAAACTCTGAAATAACATTGGAAGCCGCCCCTTCATTTATTTAGGAACACTTGGTATATATATTTGAATCACTTTTTGTAAATTGTTATTGTTTAAGCTTTGTTCATTTATTTATTAAATAGTTTTTTTTTGTAGATTGGAAGTTTTTATTTTTGTGAACCCTGAATGATATTAACATAACGTAAATTAATAAATTGGAAAGTTTTTAAATTACTAGTGTAAATTGCAGATGGATTAATTTCTCATTATATTTATAGACTTATGGTGATAAATGTACTCTAGAATGTAGATAGTCTAGTGACCTACTTAATATTGAACGTCAAAATTATATATCTTATTTCAGGTAACTTATATCTTAATTAAGCCCTTTAACGACTATGTTCACTCTTCAATAAGTCTATGGAGCGAGCGTACATTGTCACGTGTCTCTGACATGCTAATTTGTATCCGAGCATTCAATATAGGCTCGTCCTCGTATTTAAATGCCTTAGTAAAGTGCAAATTTTAAACGGGATCGTTTGTTTATGGTAATCTTTACACGTTTTCGTGAAAAACTTAACTTTATATCGGCCTCGCTAGCGCACATATATTTTCTTTTTCTGACACTGCGTTGAGCTTTTCTATTATATTCTTAATTGTATATATTAAATATATTTTACTTACATATTTATAAGGTCAGTAGTAGAGGAGAGGCACATAGACTGTAAACTCGACAAATTGTGGGCACGATTCACTCACGAGGAAATGAAATACTTATTTAAATTTATATTTCCATTTCTTCGCTCTGGTGTTGGGGCAAATTGCCGCGTTGAGATCCGCCACTATGCATGCAATGACTCTAGATTTCGGCGGAAGTGGGTAACGGAGTGTCTTAACACTAGGTTCCCTCTGCCTACACTGCAGCGTGAAGTCGATTTTTTTTTGTAATATAATAATTAAATACTTCACTAAAGAGAGTAAATAATCATTTTTGAATACTATTCACATTTATCTAAGTATTAGCTAATTACAAATAATGTTAAGACACTCGGTTCCCGACATTGAGCTCAATTTTGGCAATGCGTGTTGAGTGGCGGTACTCAACACTTTACCTCGACACCAGAGCAAACAATGGAAATATAAATTCAAATAAATATTTCATTTCCTCGAGTGGACATCGAACCCTAAAACAGTCGATTTTGCAGCACACTTTGTGCCCCTGCGCCACGACTGGCCTCATATTCATATCATAGCAAATGGAAAATGAACTTTTAATAATAAATCATATACCGTAACCACCACTGACCACGATCTGTTTGTTAGCTGCTGACTGCAGTTCAACATGCATCATACACTGACACCATTCAGCTTACAATCAGTTCATTAAACTGCAGTAATTCATTTATATCGACAATAAATTTTTATATGCGCAGAGTTATAGCAATCACTATCTGTTTGTACAGTCAATTGAAATTTATTCTCCTGTCACAAAGCTTTGATAATAGTCGTAAAAGCTAATAAACATTAGGGCGACGCGACGAGTAAGGCGTTGTTTAAGTTGCTAGTTTTATAGAAGACTTGAAAAAACACGATTATTTTAAAATGACAGATAGACACTTCGATTTTATTTATATATTGAATTTTTGTTTGATACAAATAGATATCTATTTTTTCTTTCTTCTAAAATGTATACATATAATAAAATGGTAATTGATCACTGTATGTACATGGGCCATATATGAGAAAATCAAGTTTTGTCTGTACGCCTGGGCGTAAATCAGCTTCACAGTGTATCCCGCCCACAGCAAGATAGAGAGACGTAAACTAGTGTTACGACACTCCGTTCCCGACTTTTTTTCATTCCCGAATTTTATAGGCATTGCGTGTTGAGTGGCAGAATTCTACGCCGCTCTTTGCCTCGACATCAGAGTAAAAGAAATAGAAATGTAAACTTAAATAACACGACGGCCTAAATAACAATAGATTAAAATTATTATATATTCAAGAGTTTTTTATAACTGCCAAAACTTTAACTAACATGTATTATAATAACCGTTAATAATTCGTATTGTTGTTATTTTTTAATAATCATTTCAAAGCTTACGGACAAAGAGATCAGAAATAGTTCAAATCTATAAATATACCTGGAGATTAGACCAAACCATTTGATTGAGTGCATCAGACTTGTAGGTGGCGAGATTAGTTTAATATATTAATGGGCTCTGGTGTTAGGTCACAGGCTGTATCTAGGTCACACTGGAGCCGGCGCAGTTTACTATTGTCGAATCAATATGTTAACAATGGCCAATTCGCTTTGCAAGGTACATACAAATTCTCTTGGTGGTTGACTGGTAACACAACGTGTGAAATGTGAATAGTACTGGTTTACTTAATATCTATGCAAGAACTTTTATTCAAAATATTATATTGTTAAATGTATTAGTAAATTAATATATCGAATTGATTCAGTATCATTGTCATCATTATGATGAAATAGGATAGTGTGACCGCATAGGTGCGATAGGTGTACGTTCAATAATTTTTTGGAGAGGCTTTCTTTGGAGAATATTTATTAGCTTTTATAGTTACCGTTATAGTTACCACCGAGTTACCGAATACAAAAGATTATTGTAAACTTTTAATTGACAATCATAATTAAACTGCAAATAATCTTATATCTTCAAAGTAGGATTTTAAAATTCACAGTGAAATACGTAAAAATAAATTTAAATGCACTAAAGTAAGTTGAGATGTATTTTTGAAGCAAACAATCGTTGTATTGTTTCTAAAGTGCGATTTATTTAGAAGCAGATCTCACGGAGAAACGAACTTTCGTTTATATTCTGAAATAACGTGATCTGTATCGGTCATCTATTGTTTTACAAATCTTTTTTTTTTATTATTTTTCTCTTGAATTTCATCCTAATTAACAAAATTTTATTATTAAAATAAATTATTTTAATTTGTCAAGTTTGCTGGTAACTTTAAGAACTTGCTTTTGATTCGTTCGAAGCACAACTTTTAATTAGTGGAATTATATGCAGCTAGTGTAATAGGATCCATTCTTGTCAGTTCCACTTCCTCGAGTAGCAACTCCATCTTGAGACACTTAATATATTATTCACAATGAATTGCTCGTTCTGTATTATTCGCTTGGGCGATACTCGCTCTATATCCTGTTCATCTACTTTTGTTGTTTGTAGTGTTGTTCCGAAAATTTGGGGCAAAAAATTTGTGTGTGTCGTATATTCTGTACGTATAAAACTCTAATGGTATATTTATTAACAAACTGGCGTCTAAAAAAAGGCTGTGCTTGATTTAAGGAGTTACGTATAAATATGAAATCTAGATAACTTTAAACATTCCCATGCTAAATAGAAAGTTCTGAATTTAAGCTAATTTATAATTTAATATCTATTTAATTTTAATTTTCCTTGTTTTTTTATCTCTAGCTAACTTGTATTATTTTATTGATTGATAGATTTTGTGCGTGTTGTTGGCCATTACGTTTGTAATCATGACTATCATCAATAAGAATATCGAAACTTGAAAGTAAATGTATGACTTATGCTCCTCAGGTCATTTTATTGTATTTTACCATGTCAACAGGTAAATTTACAAAATAAAAAAAATGGTTAATTTTAATGACTATGTCAACCAAATACAATGTCAATAAAACAAGAAATAAAACTAAATGAGCCATCTTAAGAAAATCTATGATAATCAGTAAACGGTTTTCTCTCAGCTACATTAACAGTCGAGAAAGTAAAATTGGTCTTAACAAGTCCCATTTGGAAATTATAGCACTATTTATTCGTAGCGTCACTTAATGCACTGTTAACGTTCCCGGAATCTTATCCGTCAACCGTCGTTATTGATGGGGCCATTTCTAATATATCCTGTGAACATTATATTATTTCCTGTAAAGGATATGCCAAACCTACAAAATTCACATAATATAGGCTCTTTGCACATCCAACTCCGTAGAAGTTATTTTTTTATTTTACGTTTAATTTCATATTTATTTACTATTCTGAAAGACATCACATGTATTTGTGAGCTTAAATTTTAAAAACGGCATAAAATTTTACGCGGCAAATAGAGGGGTGCAACAGATACAAAGGAATATTCCAGATTTTACTGCGAATTGGGCACGTGTAAAATTTGAACTACCGGGACACCCCATATTGCCCTAGCTACCCCATACGCCGACACTCGTCTTTGATATGAGCCTTTTGATGTCTGCTGCGTACAATGCCACATTCATATTCGAACTTAAATAACCTTCTTTGACTATTTAATGGGATATTTAGCACATTTTAATTAGCTGTACTTTATTCTGTATAGTGAATACAAACAAATTATATAAATAAACAATAATCAAGTATTTTTTTTTAAATGTTTCAATAATGAATGGATATTTAAATATAAATAAAAAATACAACATTTTTTTATTTGCTTTCAGTACAAAACTAGTACGTGCCATTCTATTTTTCATACACCGATTTTATATAAGCGTCGAGGGGGGGCGGCCTCTGAATGTATGCACAATGAAAAGTGTGATCGAGCCATAAAAACTTTTACTAGCACATTCAACGCGCCGCCTCTGTGATAAACTAGATTTACGACGATGGAACAGGAACATGATTAATGATTTTCAAAAGAAATACAACACGCAGGACAAAACAAATCAAAATTATTCATTAATTTATTTTTTATATAATGAAAAAATCGAAATGCTGTTACTAAAACGAGAAAATGTCCGAGATTATTGATAAAAATAAATAATAAAAAAAAGAAACACAATTTCTAGAATATATTTAAGCATGTTACAAGTACCAATGTATTTTGTTTCTTTGTTACGTCGCCTAATAGACCGATTTTTGAAAGGTTAAATAGGGGAATGGGGTTGATATCGATTAATTTTCATTAGACGAGTGCACGTGGCGTGGAGGGAGTTATAAAAGTGCTTTGTTTAAAAATTGTAGATCAATTTTTAGAAAAAAAAATATTTTTCTTTTAAATTTTTTGTATTTTTAATTTTATGTATAACATGAAATAAATCAGTTTCACGCTGTATCCCGCTTACAGTAGTAGGTTAATAGAGTAGGCATAGGGAACCAAGTATTAAGACAATTTTCCACTTTCTGCCGAATTCTGGAAGCATTGAGTGTTGAGTGGCAGAACTCAACGCCGCGCTTTGCCTCGACACCAGAGCGAAAAAATGGAAATATAAATTTAGATAAATATTTCATCTCCTCGAGTGGGGATCGAACTAGAAACCAACTAGAAATAACCAACAATTTACTACTTTTAAAACACGTGAGACAAACAGAACTCCGTTTTCCATGAGCATTACGTATGCTATATATAATATATATACAATATAAACGTTTACTCATAATTTTTTTTTAACAAATATTGAATGTATAAACGCTTTTTTTTATTTTAGTGTTAATGGCCACGAGTCAACAAACTGATTGCGGTGACGCTGGCGGTGCAAATAAGTAGCTCAGGCTCGCCTGCTTCTAAATATTATTTACGCTGCACTGAAAACGATGGGAACTTTACTCAATTACTGCCCCCATTAAGTATGGTTAGTTAAAGACTGGTTTTTAATACTTTTTCCAGACTTCTTGTTATATTACGGAATAATTTATTTCTTTAATAATTGTGATTAAAGTGACTGTTAAATACTTATTTCTGTCTAGACATTGCGCGTTTATAGTCGATATTTTCAATTTCCACTGATTTTTTACATCTACGTATATACGATATTTACATCTGCGTATTACAATCATTTTTATATGATGTTACATAAAATACATTTTTATTTTTACATTCAAAAGCGTTCATAGCTATCGCTTCCGTTTCTCTTTTCTTTATTGAGAAAAGGCGACCGCGTGCAGAGGCCTGCAGCGAGGTGGCAGCGCAGTGCATATATCGTCCCGATTTGAACTTTTATTTTATTTTAGAGCCTCGAGCACGTATAACAGACAAAGGGTCTAAACTAGTTAACACACATGGACGGGTTTTAATAGTTACTCTCTTGTTGATCGCTAACTGGGGCACCGGGTGTTAGAATACGACTATATAGGACGCTCGCTGCATACTTTTACTTTGCTTGAGCAGCTTTCATTTTAAGTAATGAAAATGTCCTACATTAATGTTAATTCATAATTTATTCTACAGAAATTGTTTTTGTTATATTTGTATTTTCCTGTAAAGATTCAAATAAAATTTTTACTGATGCTTACATATTAAGTAGTCGATATATACTTTAGATTTGGAAAAATTGCGACTGGTATTTTAAGCAAAAAATTGACGAGTAGATTTACCTGTATATATTTGAAGCATATAATAAACTAGGGACCCGCTCGCGGCTTCGCCCGCTTAAACTTCCGAATTATTTACTTAAAACACTCAACTACGTTCGTGTTTTAATATACAATATATGTTTGCAAAGGAGAAAATTAACTTGGAACAGAGAACAGTGGATGATGATGGACAACCTGACCATAAAACTAGCAGCTAAAAACTTATTATATGCTTTTTAATTTTTTTTTTATTTGAAGTTTGTTTCAATTTTTAACGTATATTTCCTTTATACACTGTATGCAAATTTGATTAAAATCGGTTCAGTAGTTTAGGAGTCCATCGAGGACCAACAACGTGACATGTAATTTACATATATATATATATATAAAGGATGTGAATGTTTATCTTGTTAGTGCAGTAAGAGTCGCATCTCTATAACGGCAGAACTAGCAATGTCATAACGGTGTATTAAGCTTAGTCGAGTGCACAATATAGCAATAAGCTTTCGCTGAATAATAGTGTACTATTTATTGAACTATTAGTTCTGTTCGGATGCTTCGTTGTAACTTTAATAAAGTACTTCTATAGGAAGTAGGTCGCGCGCCGGGAAACGCTTTGTTTGCAACTGTTATATTGTATTATCGGCGTTCCTTTTCTTCCTTCATATGTATTGATTTAACACATTATTTCATATAACTATTGCCCTGAATTTGTTTATACAACTTAATTGACATACATTATACACAACATAGAATAAGCTTGTCAGTCGTAGTATAGTAATTTCTATTAGAATATTTTATTACCCTACGTAATAAGGTGATTCAACGATTGAACAGAATTTATTGTTCCAAGCACAGCAGTAATGTATGCTTTTGTGAAATAATTTACGATACCAACATTTAATAGCGTGTAAAATATTAAAGTATGCCAACAGGTGTGACGACCGCAACTCTGACATGAATAACTTTATATATAAATATGAAATATTTATAAAATATTATGTAATTTAATATATAATGTATATAAAGTAACCAGTAACCGACAGGTACCCAAAGATCAACATTTTTTAATTTTCAAAAATAAGGATTTGAATGTAGTTTTTAAATATTGCGGATACTAAAATCCAAATCAAACACATAAAATAAGTGAAATTTAGACTATTTAAACTGTTGGTAGTATGGAAGTGATATGATTTACTGAATATTGGTGCCTCGTCTTTGTTACTCAAGTATTCTCAAGCGTGAAGGCCACAAGCAATGCGGTCGTAAAGCTTGTTTATGTCGGCCTGTTTCAGACACTCTTACTTTAGTGTCAATTTTACAGTCCAATACGAGTTATTCTTTACAAAGAATCTTATTTTATTTTATGTTTTTACACACCTACCAAGAGATAAAAAAGCAAATTTTAAGTTTTAAAATCCAGATTCGAGACTTTTTTATTGTAAAATTCCGACCTATATGAACTAAAAAGTTTTGTACAAAACAAAAAAAAACTCTTATTTTGATCATAGCTACGGTCTCATATCTGATGATATTAGATTAAAAGACTTGTTTTGTTCTAACTGTATATTTCAGCATATTTAATTTGAGTTAATACTAAAAATATATGCATAGTCTATAAATAAGTATAAATTTCATACTAAGCGATTTCTACAACCATTAAAATAGTATAATTGAGATGCATATGTTTGATTTGCACATGAAATCAGTGAATCTTGCATGTAGGTCATCGGGACTCGGTCACTGCGGGCAGGGGCCGTCCTCGATATCGGCAAATTGATCCTCTTTGTTAACAACGCGTTCACCACATGTGCTGGTGTCAATAGTGAGAACTGTTAAGCCGTAGGTCTCTTACGAATGCTGTTTTTAATAAGAAACTTTATATTTCTACCGTTATATCTTGCGTAGAAATATTTGATTTTGCCATCTTATTTTATCACTATTATTATATTATATATAACACGTACCTAATAAACTTTATAATAATAAAGAACGAAAAACGTAAAAATTTTAAGTTCCGTGTCAAATTACAATAGCTTTTCTACATCTTCTTAGTGTTTAATATTTCTTTTATATATCTACACAGTAACATTTTTTTTATTTTGATAGTTAAGTATAAAAAGCTGGGGTAAACATAAACAACATTATGCATAGGATTTCCGGAATTCCTATTACTATTCTGCCCTTAATGTTAGATAATCCTTGAAATTGATCCAAGTTATCGGTAATTCCTCAAGTTTATATTTCTAAGACCATTTTCCGTGACCTACATAGATATTAATAGGGATTCCTAAAATATATACATACATATTATGTATATATTAATATTACTTAATGGTATAGAAAAACATTCGTTAATCATTTATATTATACATAAAATATCTATTGTAATAATAATAAAAACGTTATGCAAGTATAGATAATAACCTAAATAATAATATCTAATCTTATACAATTATAATATAACTTGGTTTAAAACGATCATTTATATTAACCTCAATACCTACTTTTAAAATTTCCGTATGTGTATTAAGTATAAATATCGCGAATAAATTTTCGCTTATATAACAAATATATAATTTCAATTAAACAAATAATATTTGTTTGAATCAAATAATATTTTAAAAAAGACAAATTATGTCCTTGCACTTTTTTTTCTATAATTTCACAAAGATGAATAAGATAAAATAAGAACGAATGTTGACATTTCTATTACATAATTATATTCGTGGGATTATTTTATAACTTAAATTGAGATAAAAAAAAAAACATTTAAAATTATAGAGAGATTCTCTTATTTTAGATATTATTGCTTTGCTCTGTTCTTCTTTCTATTATTATGTTGTATTTATAAAGATGGACGATTTGGTGAACTTAAAATTATTACAATTTTAATGATTGAAATGATTCTTTTGTGTTAATTATGTATTAATTTTGTTGCAGATATTGGGAATGTACCAATCTATAAATTTGACTTTCCTTCCACCGGAACAGACGTCCAGGTAATTAATTAACTTTTAAATTAATTTAATATTTATATTATAATATAATTTATAATATTTATTTAATAGTATACGGAGCGCAGTAAGATAGCGTCTACTTAACACTATGACTGTGGGTTCGACGCTCACTCGAAATAATGAATTATTTTAATTTTCCCGCCACAAGCAACATATCAAATTCTGACGAAAAGTCGAGATTACTTATTAGTCCTAATTACATAAAATTAAATCTCAAAATATTTACTTTTTATATATTAACTAACTTTTAAAAAATATTAAGTGTACTGCCATTATTTTATAAGGAAAAATATAAAGTAAAAAGCTTTCATTATTATTCTCAGTAAGTAGTGATATTTCTTAATGTCGTTTAAAATGAGATTAGAATATAAAATGAGAAGGGTGCTTTGTGAGTTCAGTCTCTTTTGTAGTCTACCAAGTCTCCCTTCTATGGAAATTCCAATATCAACAAATGAAACATCAAACTGTATGGATAACATATATTTACTTTTTAATGTACCTTCTTGTAGAAATAACGATTACAGACGTCAAAACATATTAGTATACTTATTTAAACTTAATTTAACCTAACTATTGAATTAAAAAAAATAAATAGTTAAAAATTATATTTTATGAATACAGACATATAATTGTTGGTGAACATGAACATGGTGAACAAGAACACCAAAAATTGTATATATTTAACTTTTAATAACTTAGACGGAACTCTCAGCTTTGATCTCGTGACTTAGTGACGCCCCGAAATACTTAGATTCTTCAGGATTTTTTATGGCTCATGCAAATATAGAAAACTCCGTGGATACTTGAATAGGGCAATATCTTTTTATTACTATTAGATAAAAAAAGCAATTTTATACATATTAAAATAGACAAAGATTTTTTTTATTTTAAGAATATTATATTGGATTTTTCCAAAAAATAAACAAACTCCGCATTTTCTTCTATTCTACTTAGTATGTATTCAACGACATTTTAATCCAAATTCTATAGTAATCTATACACTTGTTAGGTTTACGTATTTCAACCTCATATAAATATTATTCCAACAAAGTACTAATAATATAAAACTCTAGAGTTTTATTTTGTATTACAAAAATTGCAAATATTAAAAACATTGTATGGATTACAAAAATATCTTACTTTTTTTACGCACACAGCAGGGTAGGCAAGGGGAATCTTGTGTTACCGCCGAATTTTGGAGGCATTGTGTGTTGAATGGGGGAACTCAACACCACCCTTTTCCTCTACACCAGAGCGAAGAAATGGAAATGGATATCAATTTAAATAAATATCTCATTTTTTTGAGTGGAGACCGAGCCCACAACCAATCAAGCGTTTGTAGTCATACTTTTTGCTCTGCGCCACGACTGGTATAAACGACTGGTTTAAATAAGTGTACATACAAATAGACAAAAACTATATAAGATATCCAAATTAAAGCACGGAAGCAACAATCTGTTTCCTTATAAACTCTATGAACGGATACATAAATCAACAGCTGTTAATACAATTATATGAGACGCGCGTTGTCGGATAATAGCGAAATTGCGTGTCCCGTCAAATAATCGCGAATGTTTCACACGATTACACATTAAGCTACGTGTATAAGCGTGCGATCAAATCTACTTAAATGCTAAATCTGCTTTATGTATAGTATATATTAACGTAATGGCAGTACTTAATACAACTAACGTGCTTATAATCATAGTAATAGTCATGTAATGGTAATATAAATTGTCTATTAATTTGTAGTTTAAAAATTAGATACAGTGAACAGATATCTATGTTTTCATATTTCTCTGTTAATTAAATATGATTAAAATTTTAAACTTAAAGGCCAAATTATTATTATTAAATATTAAGAAAATATGGAGAAATTTGTATATTATATGTTGATCCAATTATACAAAAAATATTATATCTACTCTTTATCGGTTTATATTAAATTTCTATCTATCTATTAGTATAAGGTTTTTTTTGGTTGAACGCGTTTATTAAGAATTACTTCGAATATAAACAAATATTTTTGTCTTAGATTGTCCAGTTACCAATGATGACTATGATCATATTACATCGCGGTTCTCTCTTAGTTGTTTCTATTTGAGTGCTTAAGTTAGGCAAGGTATTAAAACAAAGACTACCAGAGCCACCAAATGCGTGTAAAAATTTTAAAGTCATGAACGGGCTTGGACTAACTTACCATACTTCATTTGAAAGCACTTGGTGCTTCCTTTAATACAGCTTTTAAAATTTTTGCGTTTTAAATTGTGTAGGTGAGAAAGTTAATTAGGAAAAGAGAAAAAGTTTATGCTTGATTTTACTAAAAACCCTTAAATTGTATGTTGTGGACAACAAAAACGTAATTTCTAATAGAAACAGTTTAAAATCAATTCGTTAATATTGTCTAATTTTATATAATAAAGAAGCTAACTTTGCTGATGAAAAAGTTTCATAATTTAATAACTGTAACGTCATTGCAGTTGTTTCCAAATAGTTAGTAATTGTGTTAGCGAATATAACAATGAGTGTTTAGTGTTGTAATTTACCTACTTTAAATAATTAAAGTTCAACCTGGCAATATTAACATATTTAATTTTATTTACTCAATTGCCTTGTGTATTTAATATAAAAACAATGTAATCTTTATGGAGCTTTATCAACATGGTATTTTTTTTTATGTTGAAGAATGAAAACCTAATAGAAAGTCTTTTCACGTTATCTATATTATTTAACGCGTGTTTGTAACAAGTGTTAATTAAATTCCATACACGAGGACGATAGATTCATTCATTCCATATTTTAAAAATAATCACCTATTTAAAGAAACAGCTTAATTTTATCAACACGATTGTTTCAAAGTGCTTGATTGAGGTCGAAAACTTGTCTTAAACAAGCAAGCAACGCTTCATTAATTACCCGTCCACTCCTCCACTCCTCCACTCCTCCTCCGGCTCCAAGTGTACCTTCACTTGAAGATGTCGTGTAAATAGATGCATCGTTTCGACACTGAAATATTCTCTCGTGGCAATCCGTCAACCTCTCAGAATTGATTGCTGATTAAACTGCGAAATTACCGCTTTTATCTACAAGAGAAATGGTTCAAAGTGAATAGACGAGACAACGTAGGTAACTTAATTGCTTTGTAAATTTTGAAGTTTATTCTTTATATATTTATATTATTTTTTGTTTGTTATATTTTTTTTTTTCTAAGTTTGTTTTAGAATCACACGTGTCCACATTAAGTGCAGTGATAAACACCTTTCTTAACAATTTTTATATTGTTTGCTAAGTGCATAATTGTTATTACAATCTGTATATTATGCATGTAATACCTATAAGCACAAACTGCAGCATGATCGTAAACTAATTTCTTTATAGTTTTATTAAATTTATATATTTAAAATGTATATTTAAGTAAATAATAAGAATCTATTTTATAGTAATGTTAATTGAGGTCACTTGTTACTTAATGTTGAATAAATCTCGATGCTGCTGCAGCTGCAGTCAAGTAAAAATATATTTTATCATTCGTAAATAGACTGCATTCATTAGTATGAAAATAATATTTAACGTTATTTTTATTTCAACTCAATCGTTATGAATATCCACCATTGTTTGAATCCACATTCATTTATACTTTAATTAATAAAATAAATTTTATATATATTATATGTATGTGTTTATTCTCTATTTCTTTTATTATCATTTCCCTCCTCCAGAGACACAAATTGCGGCGTTGAGTTCCGTAACTCAACACGCGATATCTAGAATTCAAACGAAGAGCGCTGGACGGAGTGTGCCAGTTTGAGTATGCCCATGCCTGTAAATTTCAACGCCTACGAATCTAATTTACTAAAGTGTAAAAAATATTATTTGCTTATAATATATTCGTAGGCGCTTAGAGCTTATAGAATTTAGGCGTGTCTGTCTGGCAGGGATTTATAACCATGCTAAGTGTCTGGCAAGGTGGACAACGTCATTTCCAATATATTATGTAAAACTACCTACTAAATGATATCAGGCATATTTTATTTAACTCATAAAATGAAATATTTGCATAATAATATTAAAATTTGACTTCCATTGTGTAAGTGACTGCTGTACAATGGATGTCTGTAACACATGATATGATTGGTTAATTTATTTTCTCACGAGCAGAGCCTCAGCACAAGATATATTAGCCAACATTATTAAGTGAAAGAAATTAGGTCAAATTTACGGTCGATTTCAGTTCATATATCGACTGTCTAATATAAGATAGAGGCGATCGCGGTTGTATTTAGTGAAGGCAAAGACGTGGAAAAAGACCGTGAACGTCTCAACGTTAATGGATGGTTTGTTTTTTTTGCAGATCGTGGGCGTGAGATGGCACGCGCGGGTATGCTGCAAAGGGGAGGAAAAAATGGCGCTGAGTAAGTGTATTATACACTGCACACATTTCGTTAACTGTCACAAGCTTATATTAAACGTCATAATAATTAAACTCTAAAAAGAATACATAACAGTATGATACTAATTAATTTTACGGAGAGAATATAATAATTTTATATATATATAAATTACACACAGGTGTATTACGCATTTAGATAATAAGTTACGTTCCATTCGTAGCGTTGAGAAAATGGAAATAAATCTGCTTTCATCACATACTTGAGTGACGAAGCCTCAGCATAAACGGAGACCCGGGGCGTCGATAAGCGGCAGGTGCGACGCTGATAGAGCTATTATCCGTTTTAATATTTTTAATGACTCCTTAGACGCAGGTTTTTCTTCGTTTTTAAATAAAGTTTCTGTTAACTTCATAAGCAAACTATTACCATTGTCCATACAGAAAAGTTATGTTGTTTGTTAATTCGAAGATTGTCTAAGAAGATCATTCTACAAATACCAATTTATGTTTAAACGTTATCTATTCTAATTAAATTGTAGCAGTTTTAAGAATGTTAACGGAATTTTTTTTATCTTTATTGAAAAGAAAATATATATAGATACGCCCATTAAAATCCTAGTGGCTATACATTAATCTAGTCGCTTTTTAGTAAACTTTGCAGACGAATCCCCGACGTGCGCTACGTTTCTAGATTCACTTATTCAGTAGTTATAAGTAAGCACTCAAGGGATTTAAATTTTATTGTTACGAAAAGATCACTTGTATTGTTATTTTTATAAATAGAATTTTATAAATAATAAGTAACGGAAATGTATGTTCAGAATAAACACATGATATTTAGTTCACATGTCTATTCTATCAAAGCTAAAAGCACTTCACTTTTGAAATTCCACTTCCTCCATGCAGTCAAAGTGAACTCGACAATACGTTGTTCTATTTAATATTAAAGGCTATCACAAAGTTGGCCCTGGCTTGGTTAAGCCACTTATTTCTGTTGCGATGCAACTTTATCAATGTTGGAAGTGCTCATAATACTAGTGCCCAGCGCCAGCCACGACCTCTCGCTTTTTCGATTTCTCACCTCTCTTACAGTTCCCCCCCTAGACCAACTTTAAATTGTCCTCTGAAACTTCACTTGCCACTTAAATGATCTTTATTTGTTCAATTCAACTTTAACTTTTATTTCTATATATTGCCGTCGTCGTTTTGATCGTTACGTTTCTTTATTCGTCTGAGTGAATATAAAAAAAATATGTTAAAGTAACGTAACATAAAATAAAATATAGTTTGAATTATCAAGGGAGAGTCCCACCCACATTTTAATATCAAATGAGAGGACGTGAAAATAAAGCTCTTGTTAAGGCAATGAAGTATTGAGAGGGAGTACATTTATTATGGATGACACAAGGCGTATTTATTAAATATTCGTACATGGAAATACATTTTTATAATGTCTTTTATGACATTTATGATATTTAAATTATATAAATATTTTGCATATTGTTTGCCTACTAGGCTGCCAACACACAATAGTTTTGTAATTTATTTTCAGTTCTACGCTCGCGGCGTTGAGTTCCGCTACTCAACGTAGGGTAGTGTCTTAATAGGAACAGTAATAAAAACACACAAAAAGTAACACTAGCTTTCCAGGTCTGCCTACACAGTGATGTGTGAAATAAATCGTAAAACTAAAAAAAACTAAATAGATACATACATTTATTATTTACCAAATTAATTATATAGATGATCAATAAAAATATAAAAATATTTAGTTTTTACTTTATATACAGTGAATGTAATATGAATAAATCGCTTTTGTTATGTAAACTGTCTGCCTCTGGGGCAATAACGGCACGTTAGTCCTTTAAGAATCGTGGCACAGGTCACTTATATTGACGGTATAGAAGTAGATCACTGTCCCGTAAAAGTTTCGGACATTGCCCATGAGCCCATTACCGTACCGATCAAAGCTGTGCTCTTACAAGGGATCGTCGAAAATTCTTCAAAAACCGTTTTAATGTTGTGAAAGCTCTTTCAATATTATATACAATATCTATTTATAGTGAACAATACATTGGAAATGGTGTACCTTTTTTGTTTATAAATGTACCCTTTAACTACACTATACTAAAATATACAATTTATTCTAATAAAAAGTACTTTTAGTGAGGATTTCCATCCTACGGCATGGCTACAACAAATAAAATGACCTTTACAGATATATGTCCTAAGAGCTTAAAAGCTCATAAAACAAAGCAAATGCCGCTATCTAGCAATGTAATTTCATCTTAGATATGCCACCTCATAAAATATACATATCATCGTGACTTAACATCTGAGCTTTTCACTCTGTAATTCTAATTTTAAACACATACATTTTACTATCTTGAGTGTTAGTTCAACGCGAAGGAACATGTTTGCTGCAAGATAATTGTATCCCTTACAAAATTGTTCAAATTTGTTGCTATAATGCTATTATAAATGCTGAAAAAAAAAGCTAAATGCTATATTCAATTAACTGTTTGTCTGTCGATGTGTAAATTAAATGAAAAAAATCTCTACAATCCACATATTTGAAGTATTTTTTTTTAAAAATACATAACTAAAAATGCATTATGCTGATCCACACGAAACGAACGACATATACATATGTATATGCATATAATATAGAATTATACATGTATACATATGTGCGTATGCATTTTGTATAATAATATTAAACTAGTTATATTTATAATTTATATACATTTACATACAAAACGTGGATCGCATTAACTCTTGTCGCTACAGCTGAGCAGCTGTAGCTTGCGAGCTGAATTTGTAAGCTTCACGTAATTCTACTGTCCGCTGTAGCGAATAGCTCGAACCGTTTACTTAGCGATTGTGGAAGCTGACAAATTAAATTTTACACTTTAGATAAACGATCATATGTTCTTTGTTGTGTTACTTAATGTTAAATTTTACATTAAATTAAGCTTGTTTTAAATTTAAATACATTTTACAGGGAAAAAAAAGAAAATATAGAAATAATATATATTTTTATATTTCTAGAACGGTATATTTTGATATCCTTTTGTAATATCTATATTAACCACTTTATAATATAAAATTTCTACATAAACAAACGTACATATATCGTCTACATACGTTTTATAATACGCTGTAATGTCTTTTCAGAAGCTATTTTCATTAAATCAATATTCTCAGAGTAACTAATTTCAATTCCACGCAAAACCTCTTCATTTGAATATTCATATTTCATCTGCTATCTACTTGATTCGTGAGATAGAATTGTACGTCGGAATATCTAGTAAGGAGGCATTACGATTTGGGCCTCTTTCAATTTTCCCGATTGCACACGACGACGTAATTTCCGATGTTTGATAGCAATCTTTTTTATTATTTACGTTTTCACCTGTATATAAATATTAGTGCATTTTACATGAGTTACAGGTTTTTCTATGTCTTAGTGTACATATTACATGAGTTACAGGTTTTTTTAAGTACTATTTTACAATAAATGATAGTGGACTAAACGACTAGCTAGTACGTAAGTATTTCATTTTACATGTTTTTGTACCTAAGCTTAAAAAAATGACGCCATTCCGGTGTATTATGCAGCTTTCAGGTTCGATCGACATTCGGGGGAGTTTTTATTTAACTTTAATTTTTATTTTATTCGAAAAAAAAGCGTCTTGACACATGGTTTACTATGCCTATATTTTTTCTATTCAAAGGTTTCAATGTTAAAGTCAGCCTTATTAGCTGACCTTATACGTGATAGAAGAAAAAGATCGTCGTGGAGATCCTTGAGGAACGACTATGTCAGACCATGGTGGTGTAGCGTCAAATGGCTAATGATTGATGACGATGATTGATGATGATTGACGACGATGATTTTTTGTCGGTAATTATTTTACAATATATACTTACGTATTTATTTTTGTTCTCCACATATCTACACGAATCGAAACTAGTTCTAAATTAAGAGAGTTTCCATAGTTATACAACGAAAGCATGTAAGTGAAAATCTGTTTACTCAAATAAGAAAAGGGCAACAAGAACTAATCCATTCTATCGAGCGCTCGTTCAATTTGTTTAGGATCGTACTCGTAGATGTTACCCACGTCGTAGAATGTATTTCATTCACTCACATAATAATATTTCAAACTCAATTTCCTACGTAACAGATTATTATTATAATATAAATATATAATACCAACTAATTTTGGCGAGAAAATTTACAACAAATATTTTTAAGACACCAAAGTTTATGTTGGTATCTTAAAAATATTCACACAAAATGTGATTTTAGTATTTCTATGTTAATGTAAATAGCAAAAATGTTACAATATCTCAAATATATCGAAACAAAACAAAAACCCTGTAACCCACCCTATTAATTTTTAGGGCGTGTTATGATTTACTACCTACTTCCTTAATCAGAAAAGTGTTGTCGCGATTATATTACTATGTAGGTATAATTTATACAACTATGGTGAAAAATTTATATGCATACTACTGTTACGTTACTTTAATTAATTTTTTTTTAGATTCGTAGTCGTCGTTTTTTTTTTTGGCTTAATGATGTATCCCGCACATTGGAGAGTAGGCAGAGGTAACCTTAGAACCCTGTGTTCAGGGACTGTTCCCTTTAAAACACTTCTATACTCACTTTTTGCCGTATTCGGAAGACATTGCGTTTGTTGAGTTGAGAAGGGTTGAGCCTTCACGTCGCCTCGTTGCCAGAGCGAAAAATTAAAAAATAAATTGTTTCATTTCGATGTCATTTAATCGAACAGACAACCTAACGCACTTACAGTCGCACGCATGTGCCACTGCGTCACGAGTAGTCTTTACTCTACTGGAAACATGTCAATTTCCATAATGGCCTGACACGGGCAAGCTGACCAGTCGCTATTATACTCTATACCGGCAGAGCCTTTAATATCGCTGACGCAAAGGTTAAAACGTCCAGGGGCTGACGATCCATATATCAGATTAAAAGCGAATTTACTTATTGAGCAAGGTATTGATTACATTAAAAATATCTGTTTCGTTTCATTTATTTGTCAGATACTAATGTATTTATGTTTGTTGTTGTATGTCTCTGTTTAATAGTTATTTTTAAGGATTTTCAGAAAGTCAATGCGAGAATTAAGCATTGACACTCTCCTATAAGGTGACAATAATATATTTGGTAAAGAATATAATTAAAAAAAAAATCAAGAAGTGAAAACTCGATTCAGAAAATTTCATAACGAGAAAGGTCAACGGGCGTCGCTGTTTCCGACGAACGAAAGTGAATGTTCTCCACCCGCACCCTCCCGCACCCCCCGCACCCTCCCGCACGCGCCAGACTTAGCCGCAGACATCGGGGAAAGTTCGGGAGGAAATTCTTGCATACCTACCCACCTTAAAACGTAGAACTTGTAAGCAATAAAATTATTGCTGTTCTAGCAATTGAATTTTAGTAAATTACAATATGCGTAATGGACACGTGGTTGTCTATGATTTTGAACTTTTTATTTCAATGTAATATTAAAATCCACACGAGACAAATAAACAATAATTTAAATTTAGTTTCAAAATAAAATGAAACTGTCGTTTACTCTAACGACAGTAAAATAGAAAAAAAAAGAATTACAACATCAACTCCCAATAGTTACAAACGAAACGTAACGTAACAAAGAATGCTAGATTAAATTAAAATACTCTTTTGTAAATATAACTTCAAATGCTTTGCATATTTTCATGAGGTAATTAACCCAAAATGTTGTCAAAAGATTTATCTTGTGCAGAATTTCAGATGTATAGTAGTGGCAAGTGGCAACAACAACAAACATGTGTAACATTTTAAGCAAGTTAACCATGGAAGAGTGGCCATAGACTTGTAGCGTAATTTAATCTCCCTCCCTAACGAGCCAGCACTCAAGTGAAGGCTTTCCTCCCGTTTATTGCAGCACTCTTGGGCTGGGTATTGTTAGACTGCAAGCTTATTGTATAATATGCAGAATACTGTATCTAACGCATATTTTATTACGCCCTTACACAATGTGTCTATTATATATTTTGTAAAATAATATATCTAATATTGGAGTGTTCATAATATGAAGATTTTACAAAGAATCTAGTTTCGCTCACTAAAAAATAATGCTTATACCGAAACAGACATTGACAATACTAAGATTGTTAAAATGAGACACTCCAAAAAAAAAAAGGAAAGGAAATTAAAAATAGAATAATGTCAAGATTG
>JBAIZZ010000011.1:967571-1004774 GCA_037355905.1 Heliconius aoede
ATATCCAAACGTTGTAAGTCAATTTAACTGTAGTGCGCCAATCTTAACTCCGGTGACTTAACCCGACCGGTTATCCAACAACAATACTTTCAACTACTTAATTGACAAAGTTTTGGTCGATTTAAAAACTAGCCGGAATCCAGTGGAGCTTTGAAAGTTTAATCGAATTGAAAACAGAAATTTAAAAAATTATAGGTAAGTTTAGTTATGAATTGCAAAGAATGTAGTAGTGTAGTTTTTTATCTATAAGGTACTGGTTCATCCATCATATTATTAAATATCTAAATAAAGTTTTGGAAATAAAGTACCTATTAACCCAGTGGTCAGCGAGTTGTCTGATCTTTGACTCTGGATACCCAGGGAAAAAATTTTACGAGGTCCAGAAAAAAACAACTGGAAACGCAAATACTGTGAATTGAGAGCTTTTATTATATACCTTCTCTACTACCACACGTTTTAATTTATACTTATTATACAATACGTTATAATATTTGGTGGTCCGAGCTTCGACCTTTTGCAGTCCGCAAACTGACCCCGCTCCGCCTGTTGCTGACCATTGTATTATGATACGCGTAAATTGATAGGTACAGCCAATATCTATCAGCCGCAATAAATGATTGACTAATGTCTATATATTCCAATAAAACAATGCTACCAACATACTCTAAAGTTACTCTTTTTAAATTAAATTGAATTAAATAAAAATAAATTAAATAAAATTAAATTGCTATAGCAATATAATTTTTTAATTAATTGTACGAATATAATACATTATTAGTAGGAATTTAATTTAATTTTAAATTACATTCGAAATACCGTTGTTTTTTTGTTTTTATCACATAAAAGTTATGGCTACTTTAAATAATTGATCTACGACAAGTTTTTCGCTGATTGTGTTTGGAAGACGTCCTTTCCGTTCATCCCTGTCAGTGTGCGTATAAGCTCCGCATAACACGGGGGTCGACGCCCGGGGGTGCGCCGGGGGCGTTTTGCACTTCCGCCTCACTGCACTCATTTCCGCATAAATAGTACCTACCTTACGATGCTAAGAAGTAAGCCTGAAAATTATAGTGACAATTTCCATAATATTATAATTTGTACTCACTTATATCAATTATTTATATTACCAAATTACGTTAATCTAGCTTTCACTTTGTGTTATTAATTATTTACGTACATGTTGATGCTGTAATCAAATAAAATCTGTTTGATGTTCATAGTTAAATTTAATGAAATTTAGTGAAATTAATTAGGGTTAACCGAGCAAGTTAAAGATGTACGCAATTTGAAGTTCCCCTTAAAAGTTTTCGAAGTGGGAGTGTGGGTGAAATAAAACAAAGGCAGGCACGCGCCCGCCGCGGCACTCATGCTGAGTGCTCCGCTTTGTGGCAGCCCTGGCGATACAATGCATTGCGCGATACATCTATACAGATCCTATCCATCCTACAAACTCCCATACTAAAGCTTATTACTATCGTGACATACACTCTGCCGAATAAAATATACTATCTGAACCATCTACACAATATGTATAATACGTCTAGATAACCTAATATATATTATATAATAGTATAATATTGAAATATTACCCTTCTGTTAAAACGTCATACATAATATACTTATGCTAAGTAATATACTTACGTGGAAAAGAACTAAAAAACATGTTTACGATAAGGATACATCGTGAAGAGTAATGTTCTGTTATGGAAAAAACAGCTTGAACACGACGTAGATCATTAAAAGCGAGCACTAATGAAGCTCTCGATCGTTGAAGATGTAAGAAGCGGGCCCTGGCTGTGTTATCAGCATCTCTTCACTCTCGGATGCCGTACACGATGTACATACCTTATGCTTAAGATTGTTAAGAGACTCTTCTCTTTTACAAAGACAAATGTATCAAAAAGCGAAGCGTACAATGTTAGTAATCGTTTACATATAATGTACGAATGAAGATATTCAAAATTCCAAGGTCTTTTATCTTTTCCGTCTATAATCATGTTGGCGCCCCAAAAATTCATATAAAAAATTTGTCATATTTTATACATTTGCATCTTCTGTCTTGACCCTTAGTGTTATATTTGCTTCCCCTACGTTCCCACGTGCCAATCTGATGTTGCAAATACAACACAGTCTAAAAAACGTCTCCGTCGAATAGAGTATGGGTAGATTTTTACTGCAGCATTTGATTGAGGAAGTATAGCGTACAGCTCATGGAGCGCTAAGGGCTTATCGAGAGCTGGCGTGAAAGCGGCTCTTCTTTCAAAGGGGTGCTTTGTGCCAGCCTCTACAACCACTTTGTACCAGGGAACATACATCCTCTAATATGAATACTTATAATGAATGAATGCTGCACCCGACAGATGCCAACGAGGCGTTATTTGAAGAATTTACAATTTGTATTTTTATGTTATCTTAACGTGACCACCATACAAAGGTTATGAGTTGTCAATTATATTTTTATACGTATCACCAAGTGTAGTATGTATGTATGTGTGTAAGGTATATTCCTTCTGCCTATCTGGCAATGTGCGGCATATGAGAGAGGCTAAAAGTATTATCTGTTAGTTTTTATATAAAAATTAACAAGTGAGTGTAAGTAAGTATTACTTATACTTAGTAATAGTTGCTTAAATTTTTGTAAGGAACCAAGATTGTTATTTATAAACGAATCGAAACCATTCCCGTTCTCCATTAGTCATTGTAATGAAACAAAAATAAAGCCAATCGTGGGATATAAGATCAATCAACTACATAGTTATCCTATAATTCGGTTCTAATGACGCAGCAAGAGGAAATGTTCTAGAGGCAAGTCGGGTTGCCAGAGGAAATGAGTTCAATTTAATATTATCTCGGGGAATTGACTGCCGTGTCCTCGTCGTCGGTTACGTTAAATATATTATATTCACAATACGTAAAACAGAACTTATTTATAGAATTGGGATATATTAAATTGTAGGTGTATGTAGTGCACTGATTAATATGTAGTATTCTCTAAACGATTATTTATATTGATTTAATTAAATATTCAACTTGTCTTCTTTCTCTGTCTGTCTTCCGTTGACACGACTGGCCGTCGTGGCGCAGGGGTACAACGGTGTGAGTGTAACGTAACGGTTGTTGGTTCCATTCCCACTTGGAGAAAACCTTATTATTTATTAATATTCAAAACGCAATGCCTCGAAAAATTCGGCGGAAAATGGGAAACGAAGTGTTTTAACACTAGGTTCCTTCTGTCTACCCTGTTAATTGAGACATATAGCTAGAGGTTGACTTCATATTTAAACACAAAACAAAAGGAATATAAAAAATATATATCAACAAAAGCGCCAAATATCACATACATCTAAACCATGTATCGAGTTACCAATTATTAAATAATTATTTATTATTTTAAAGTTATTATATAAAAAAATCTGTTAGTAATATGGCAATATTTCGAAGCTATTACAAATTTTTACTATTTACAGAGGGTGCGACGACGTACAGCGTTCTTTGGAGCTACTAGATCAAGTGCTAAGTGAATACGACGAAGGAGAACCGCGGTCGCTGGAAGTGCGTGCGCCACCCACGCCAGCCACTCCGGCCACCCCTGCAACACCTGCAACGCCTGCCACCGACGACGACTCACCACTCGCGGGACACACGTCCGAGGATGATGGATATATGAGCATGAACGGCAGAAGGTACGTACAAGCTATGAGTCTACTTCTTGAACCCACGCGTCAGTTTGTTTATTGATTACTTTTAATTTTAAATTCAGTTTTCTTCTTATCAGATTCATATTATTGCGTTTTAATTTTGATTATTTAAACATAAAAAATAATGAAATTCCGCGTTTCGTGTGTAAATCCTTTCAGAGGATGAAAAATATTAAATTTGATTAATAAAATCAGCTTTAAAAGGTTACATGCGTAAAAGCATGATTTTTTTTTTTTGCTTATTCGACACTTCGCGTTGTAGAGAGAGGGAAATTAGTATTAAGAGGTAGGCCATCGTTCCTCAGATTCCCCAGAATCTTCCATATATTGCTTGTTGTGGGTGGAGGAACTTTACGCTGCGCTTTGTCTTGATACCAGATCGATGAAATGAAAATCATAAATACAAGTAATTCATTCCCCAAAGTAGTAATAGAACTACAACGATTGTGTTTTCAGTCAGACGTATGCCACTGTGCCATGATGGCCTCAATTAGAATTAATTTAAAATTCAAAACCTATTTATCGTGACATAGTAGGTACCACAATTTTTATAACAAAATGACTCAAATTATATTATATAACATTATACTATTATATTACCAATTATATTATAAAACGAAATCTTATTATAATTTTACAGAGCGAAATTCGCGCTAGGATTCCGACCCACGGAGGAACGTGAGGAGGGTTCGCCACCGGATCCACCATCTCCGCATTCACCGCCGCCACCAGAAGAAGCCCAAAGAATAATTTCTACATTATTACCAAAGTAACTATCCTCATTGAAATTTTCCTTATGTTTTAGACTAAGTAATAAATTACACATATATGAGTACAAAAATAAAAACAAATATTATTAATTGGCATGATCAACTATCTAATAATATCAAATACATTTTTCAGAGTATCACCTGCGAATTCTGCAAAGCGTACCACTTCTGTTGAACAATGCGAAGTTGAAGAGAAATTGGATTCCCTTATAAGTATAAACGGAGTTACAACTGCAACTCAAACTACATTTGTAAGCCAATTTATGGTTTTCCTTTATTTAGATAAATAAATAAAATAATAATTGCCATTTTTTTTTCGTTTTAGCCTAAAACCAGACATCAAAGGCCGTATGGATGGGATAAAGAAATAGAAACAAATGGTTTCCAATTACAGCAGCCGCCTGTACATCCATATAAGTTTTCATCGTTGCAACACGGAGCACGACCAAATAATCCGGAAATCATACCAACTTGGCTTCCGCCAAGACATTCGGCTCCACCTGTTAATCTTAAGAAATCTCCTAGTTTCGAAAATCCACCCGTATTTCCATTTATGGGTTTTTCTAACGAATTTAATGACAAACCTTACAATGAACATCCAGTAACAATTTACCCTGGACCCAATATACAATACAATCGACAGTCACATTCCCCTACATACAAGATATCTCCTTCAAACAACAAAAGCATAGACAAAAAGAACAGTATGAAGCGTGATAGTAGATCTGATGGGGAAATGTTGTCACCAAAGAGTAAAATACCTCCTCGTACTCTCGCCAGTTCTATGGAAAGGCATAGAGAAGTGTGTAGAGGATCTTCAGAGGATATAATGGATTGCAAGAGAGGTGACGATATAAACGACGAAGAACACTTTTCAGATGATTCATTAGAATCTTTTCCACCTCCTCCCGCGGTGAGCACGCCTTCGAAACGTAATTCCATAGCCTGGGAAGTGTCACTCGATGGTGACGATCCTCTTCTCACACCAGGCAGTACAAAGGTATTACTTTCACTGCTTAAAAGTATTTAATAAAAGTCTATGTGATAACTGATAAGTAAAATTTTATTTTAGAGATCTAAACGCCACTCAAATAACTCACTGATTTTAGTCACTCTAATTAAATATTATAAAATTTCAGATAAGTCGCTGCTGGTTAAAACCTATTTATTTTTTAATAAATGAAAGAAAGACATAGACAAAAAATATAGAATTCGCAATAATAACATAACTTAAGTTCGGCGTAAATCTGAATGTCAAAGATTAAATTTGTGAAATATTATACCTTATAATAGTAATAGTAACATACAGCAAAATTTTATTGAAAACAATTTATATAATTAAATTATTGTATATTACAGGTCATTGGACGACGAAGAAGAAAATCTGGGGATCAGTCGCACTCAAGCACAAGTTCAATTCCACAAAGATTAGATGAAGATTGGGGAGAAGAATACTGGCCTCCACCACCACCAATTTCTCAATGTGAACCACTCGCGTCTCCTATTTCAGATGCAGAACAAGAACATCGCCGTACACAAGATTTAGCATGTGGGACATATGTCATTCGTAAGGGAAAAAACAGAAAACAGTTACCTGCTCTTAATCAAAATAGTAGTAACAAACAACAAAATTCAAATAATCTCACACAAAGTCATAGCTTAAATAGAAGTATTGATAAATCTATAGACGGATCTAGTATTTCTATAAGTGGTTCAGGATCTGTGGGTTCCTATAATTCCAGACCGAGTTCGGACTTAAGCTTACCTCAATCACGATATAGTGTTGACTTAAATTCAAGATTGAGCCGTGAGCTTAATACACCTAACTCAAGATATAGCATTGACCTTTGCACTCCGAATTCTAGATTAAGTAAAGAAATAACTTCACCTAAGTCTAGGTTAAGTTTGGATCTCAATAACGCCCAAGAAAGATTCAACCCAGAATATTATGGTCATAGTCCTAAAAGTAGACAATGCGACAAAGGTATTCCTAAAAGTAGCACTCAAAGTAAATTATCTCCACAGAGTAGATTTACAGATTTCAAAAAATATTCTTCTACGTTCGATAATATTCAATCCTTAATAAAAGAAGGAAAAATTGAGGAAACTCTTCAAACAGAATGCAATGAAACCGTGGGTGAGCTTACAACAGTACCTCCTAATATGGTTCGCGTCATATCCCTCCCGAGTCTCGGGGCAGAAGATAGCAACAGTGCAAGTCGCCAAGCTCTTATAACAACTGTCGAAGAAGAAGAAGACCAAGAAAGTGGTGAACCAGATTCTAGTGGAGAAACTTCACCACTACGCAAAATTGAAAACAATATTAGCGCCATATTAAGCCAAGGTCGGGACCAAAAACATTTTACACCCTACATACCTAAAGACTGGAATATACATAAGGATGAATACTGTGATGATATATCTAAAGATATCTTAGAAAGCAATTTTCGCTATAACTCTAGAGAAAAACAAAAAAGGCATGACATACAAAAATCGTCTAGCCACAACGAAATACAAAATCAGAGATCAATAGAGCGACGCGATCGATCGTCAGGTAGGAGGTCAAACAGTATGCATAAATCAACGAGCACCAAAGACGTGCCAGTAAGTTTGATGCGACAGCCCTCGTCCTCGGATTCGGCAGTGTCTAGTGGGGGTGATTTTCCACTCAATGTTCAAATTGTGGAACACCCCTACAGACACAATCAGTTGCCTCCGTCGCCCAGTATGGGCCACGAAATGGGACCATTACCACAAACTCCAGAATCTCCTAAATTTCCACCTTTACCCCCATCACCAGTACAAGAAGTAGATGACGAATATACGGAAATTATGCAGCCAACAAGTAGACGACATGGGAAGAAAGCTGACACTCTACCTACACCTACAATGGAATCTAGAAGAAGGTAAAATATTGAAAATGATTTTTATATATACAGGGATATCCTTAAATTACTGCTAAACTATTTTCATTTAGTTTTCGCATTAAATGGAAACAGTTTTAACAGTTAACAGTTTAAATGAGCTATTTTGCCAAATAATATGAATTACATTTTACTTTATCAACTATATTTTATTTTTTTAGCTTTAAGCTGCAGGGTAGGCAGAGGTAGCTTAGAAACCTCGTATTAAGACACTACGTTCCCACTAAGACACTTCCGTTTCCTGTGGCACTTTTGTGCATTCAGGCATTGTATGTTAAGTGGTGGAACTCAACGCTGCGCTTTGCTTCGTTACCAGAGGAATTGAACATATTAAATATGCATGCATCTCCTCGGATGTGAATCAGACTCAAAATCTGCCGCATTAATGTAGACTTAGAGATTATATAGAAGAGTGGTAATACATTTTTAAAGAATGAATTATTTTTTATGTAATATTGAAAGAATTATTACATTAAAAAAATAATAAAATAAACACAACTACAACAATAACAAAAGCCAGGCTTTTATTATTATTTGAGTCTAATAATTATTATCATCAAATTTATGTTGCCCCGAATTAAAATAGCAGTTTATATAACAGGCCATCGGAACCACCAGCGGTGCCGCCGCATCGTGACACAACTAACAGCCTTAAGACGAGATCCATGGAAACCAGCTACAACAAAAATCGAAGAAATAACAATTTCAAAAGTGGCTCTACTGATAGAAGAACGTTACCAACTGGTAAGATATTTGTAGTTTTACAAACTTTAGATATACGTATTGAAGGAACTTACTTTGAAATAACGACGACACTAAATTAAACATGCTTTAGTCATTGAAATAAAAGACATATTTTTTCATAATAATTTTTGAAAAACAATGTTCTCGAGAGTTATTTTCAATTTTAAACAATAAGCAATGAACAGCATATAACATTTAAATTTGATTAAAAACCTACATGTCTAAGATGTATAAAAATATTTTATTGTCTTCTACCCACGTTAAATCTGGTAATATTAAATTTATACATTATAAATGTATAATAATCTAAAACATTTTAGCTTATATTGTATTTGTCATTTATCAATTTACGTAGTTATACAAACTTGGCATTAACTTAAAAGAAGGACAGTACTGTCGATGAATAGTAACCGCCCTAAAGTTAGGTTTTCTGAACGTATACGCATTGCGCACTAGGGAACAAAAAAAAAACAAGAGTACAAGTAAAATAGTAAAACGGTCACAACTCGTCGGCCGTACTGTACTTAACACGACAAGTAATGAAGACGAAACATAATGAAAAGCTAATGTTATAATATAATACTATTACTATTCCCCAAATTTAAGAAATATTTTTTATATTAACAATTAGTTTCTCATTTCAGACACAGGAGCAAGTGGTGCGCGACGGAGAACGTTGCAGCGTCAAAACAGAGAAACTAACGTGCGCGGTCAGCTGCAAACCTCTGCGAGTTTGCCCGAGACGCCGGTGTTCGCTCGAGGTTGCGACGTTCCGCGCACGCCACCCAGGAACTCAACTGGTCCACCACGAAATAACACCATGAGTTCCATACAAACAATAGGTTGGTTTTATAAAATTTTATTGTCTTTAAATTTGAGAACCCCTCGAAATATCTAATTTTATAGGAAAAATTATTAAAAGCTTTATTGTTTTCAAAATGTTTGACTACCCTCACATACTTGTAACCCGACATTCAAGACATGACAATAGTCAGAACTCAGCATGGCGACGAGCAGCCGCCATATTGTCAAATGAATAAAAATATCTACGAAATACGTCAACTGGGCAATCGTAGAATATGTATTCAAAAACTACTGTTAGGTGCTTTCATGAGTTTAAATTTTAAAAAACGAAATAGGTTATATAGCGGCTTAAATCATTATTCTTCTCATCTCACCCTGCCATATTCAGACATAATTTCAATAAGCGTTATAATGTTGAAACTAAACGTTCTCAGTTTTCATGAATTTTGATTTTTCATGAGTTTTCATGATATATAACCACTGTGAAAACTTAACTGCTTTTTAAAGTAAAACAAACAGTTATTATTTAAGAGTACTGACGTTTCGTGATTAAAAAACTCATAAAACTCTTAAATGACTACTGTATTTTTATTATACTTAATTTATGATATTGTAACCCAGGAAGCAGTGCCACATTAGGAGGCTACGGACGAGGTTCTATAATGGGAGCGTCGGGGGTGTGTACCGGAGCTGACCTTCTCCGCCTCGGTGGACCTCCGCGCGGCTGGTATCCGCGACAACGAAATAGGTAATAAATAATATTCTTTATTGTACTAAAAATCTATATATATAAAAACAAACGTATGTGTTTGTCTGTTAGCTATAGATTCCGAAACGGCGGAGTCGATTGGCGTGGAATTTCGAGTAGTTCACTGGCCTCCCGGGATGGTTATTAGGCTAGATAGATCCGGAATTCAGAAACGCATTTTCTTTTATTTTACGTGTTTGTCCGACTGGACGTGTTTTTTCCCGCTAAGCCAACAGGTGACTGCACTAAACTTCGCGCGAGCGAAGCGAGTGGGCTCAGCTAATACATAATAAACAAAAACGTAAAACATATTTCGTATACAAAGGTGGATTTATCTCAATAAGAGATATCTTCCAGTCAACAAGTGGAAGTAGAAGATGTTCAAGTAAAGAGTACCATAATTCAAGAAATTTAAAGTTATATACTAGTAGAAATTTTCCTTTTCTCGCTCTGGTAACAAGACAAAATGCAGTGGTAATTTTTGCCACTCGAAAATTAAGCAAAAGTAAACAACGGAGTGTCTTAACACTAGGTTCCCTAAGCCTAACATGCTATATGTGGGATGGAGCATGAAGTAAAAAATATATATACTATAGAAATACTTACTAACTTACCCTCGTGGCGCAGCGGCACAAGGATGTGACTGTAACGCGATGGTTCTGGATTCGCTCCTACACTCGACGAAAGGAAATATTTATTTACATTTATATTTTAATTTCTTCCCTCTGGTCTCGAGGCAAAGAGTGGAAGAATGCAGCAGAAAGTGGGGAACGGAGTGTCTTAACACTAGGTTTCCTCTGCCTTAAACTTACTAAAAGCAGTTAAAATTAAACACTAAGATAGTAGCTTATGTATGATAGTGCTCTGGCATTGAAATTACCGTATCTACCTATGCATCTCACGAACCACACATATCACGTGCATTACATTTACATTATTCACATCTGGCTTTTCTAACTTATATTAAAGTTTTGTTATTTAATTAGTTTTCTGTTAATTAATAATTAATATACGTAGATATCCTTAAAATGTTGAAAGATATATATTCCTCGAATAAAAGAAAATACATAAAAGGTAAAAAGGATAAGTATTGTTGTATTATTTAATGTAAATTAGTAAGGAAAAGTCTTACATGTTAAACGAAAGATAATAGACGTCAGTAAGATTCCTTAGCGACGTAAGCAAATAAGACGTCATATTTAAGACACACACATACAGTCTATTATATTAGCTACATGACATTAGTTTTTTTTTGCTTTATAATTTTTCTATATCATTACAGATAAATTAATGTAACGTAACGTCCGGGGGGGATGTTATCAATTCGACTATATTTTTTTTTTATTTTTTTTTTTTGCTTACTCAGAACTTTTGACTAGGTGAACCGATTTTGATGATTCTTTGGCAGTCCAAAGCTGATCAGTTGGCGTGTTGAATGGACATGTCAAAATAAATGATCCAACTTATGTGTATACAGTCACAAATGTGCTGCGATAACTTCATTTTATTTGTTTTATATCCGGCTGTCGACTGCGAAAATAACCGCAAATATTAACAATTTATAGGATAATATTGATAAAATTAAAATTAAAAATATAATATTAAAATGCAAAATTTTACAAATATTTTCAGTTCAGGTACGAATACAGTCAAAGCTATTTATGTTTACAATTATAAGATTAAAGAAGATAAAAAATTAAAAGTAAAAAATACACATTAAAAGATATTTAGATTTTAATTTTATCGTTTTCTAGTAGTACAATAAAAATTATCAAGATTTTTTTTAAGCAAAATACAATATTAAAAACAATATGTCTTAGCAGATATATCTATCGACAGAATACTTCAACCTAGATTTTTTTTTTGGAATTGTAACAGGCCAGCTTCAACAGAGCACTTAGACAGAATAACGACGTCGTCTAAGATGGCCTCCGATCACCCTGTATCATGGGACAACTCGGGTGCTCGCAAACCCCTCACGTTGCCGCCGAACCTGACGCCCAAGTTCTTCCAGAAGTCGCCAAGAGAAGCACTGAGGAGAGTGACAAGCTTACTAATACGAAAAGGTAATATACATATATTTTTTACATTTTTATTATATACGAACAAGTATATCTTTGAAGACTAGTTGACCCTTTGACCCGTCAAATACGCGTTGTTGTAGCAACTCATAATTATGTAATTGTGTGCATAATTTTTTTTAAAAATACTACTATTTTGCACTCCGTCTCTATGTAAAGTATACAGAGATGGAGTGTCAAATCGCACACTCCTTTACACATTCCACGTATTAATATATCAGTCACATATTAATAGGCCATTCTGTAAATGCGATGGTTGTGGATTCGAGCTAAATTTTGTAATCAAATATAAAAATGTATATTATTTGTTTTACTTAAGCCAAGACAAATTTAAAAATTAAATACAGAAGCCATAATCTATTCTAGATGGATATAAATAAGTTTCAAAAGGAATCATTAAAATGCTCTCATAGTAACTCTTCAGTCTGTGGTGGGTCTGAACATTTACGTGGACATGGGCGTATAAAAGGGGGGCGGCGTTGAGTCCCGCCACAGGGGGAACGGAGTGTCTTAGTTTCTGGCTCTGCTATTTGCATGTTTAAATTATATATGTAACTTACTCATGAGAAAATTTCTTTTACTTATATCGTTTCTTTTTAACTACTACTTCAATTTAAAAAATAAATTCTATATATTATATAGCCATTAGTAACATTCAATGTAAACTAACGCTTATTCAAATAACATATGAAATTGAAAAAAATAAATTCGTTGAAATAGTATATCTCGAATAATCAGAGAGTGGTAAATAAATAATAATCTTTATGTTCGTACTAGCTATTTTTACAATTTGTCATAAAAATTTGTCTAATCTAATTAAATCACTATTTGAAGAATCATTTTTAGATTGAAATTATCATCCACATTTATATCCTTTTTTAACGAATTAAGGAGTGTCCTTATATGTTTAGTGACTTTAGTCCACCACTTAGTTACCTACTAGTAAAGAGCAGCCGACTCTATGAGTAGAACTACTGCACGAGTTAAAAGAGTCACGTAACTTAGTTGAAATCGAGTGGAGCATAGCACCGACCGATTGTACCTTTACAGTTACACACTGTCTCTTTTCTCTCTTCCATGTCTTTCTGACTTGAAAGCATTTAATAACAACCGAAATGCATACTAAACTGCTATGAACTAGGAAAAAACTAAAATTAGGTAAATTTTTTACAATTACTTCACAAATTAACCTACATAAATATAAAAACGCGATCTGCGTTTCTCTTTAAGAATTTTCGTTTCACGTAGAACTTACTAATTACAACCTACACTCTACTACTGGACATTGTTAAATACATTCTTCGTTTATCGACCACCTCGTTAGTTACCAAATGTTTCGTGATAAAATGTGTGAGAGGTTCATTTATTTAGTAATGGAAATAATTAGAAATAGTGTCACTACGTTATTTGCATTTAAAATGCGACTTTATTATAATTGCAATAAGAAAACATTATCATAACTATACTTTAAATTTATTAAAATTTATTTTTACTTTTCACTGTGTACTCATAGATGGCGCTAGGATCTATTATGGACAGATCCGTAATTACATTGCACTAGAAAATTTTTACACATTTAGATAACTTATATAAAAAATATATATATAAATTTTTTTTTATGTTAAATATATGGAATTAGACCTCACGCTATCGCAAACATGTAATTTTCCCAATATAACAATTCCAACATTTGATAACTCACTAATTTATTTCAAATATGTATTTAGACTAAAGAGATCACCAGTGTTTGTATAATTAATTAGATATTTATCAATTAAACAAGTAAATTAAATTAAATTACTATTTAAAATGTTAATTACGTGCGTACGTATAGTTTTGCATTAAACAGACACATGTGCTTCTCAAAGAAGACTATCAAATCGTTTGTGGGCTTAAATAGGTACTGCAATTGTTTCAATCTAAATAATAAACCTACGCGTTCGCCCTGTATAACACAATAAGGCGCTAACAATCGGGGGACCTCAAAAGTTCGACTGCACAATAGCATCCCGCATACAATGGTGACTCTGTTACCTGCGACATCAATATGTGCATAATAGTGAGCGTGCAGTGAATCAGCCGTCGTCAGTGCTCTGTGCTCGTGAGTCACCTCGTGACATACCGCGAGGGAGACGCCAGTACAAGCATATCCCTTCATTAAAGGAATACCGAAATATATATAAAATTATTATTTTTCATTCAAGCTTCATTTATTTCTTTTAAATTACGATAAATAATCGTTTTAAACGACACATTCGTATCCGTCCGTGACCGCACCCAAATAGTCATGTGCCCATCCCAGAAATTTAGTAATAAAATAGTTACCTCGATAAATAACAAAAACCTTTAAATTAACAATTGTTATTCTCCCTTATGTACATTAAATGACGCAGGATATATAACAGTTTTAAAAGGCTTACTGACTTGCTCGGACTTAATGTGCTACGTACAAAAAGCGTATGTCCGCAAACCGGTCGTCGCCAAAGATGGCAACTGGTCGGGCTTTGAGGCCGCGCGGCCGCCCTACATATGACCACTCACAGTACAATGTTACTACTACTCTCATAGAAATGCTCATTACTCAGACATGCCAGAGGTGTAATTTTTAATTCGAATTATATGCAACTTTCACTGTGGTATACTAAACGAAAACTTTCATCGAGATGTATTCTCGTAGGAAATAAATTCTTTGGATGTAGGCCAGCACCAATTTATTCAAATGTTTTGAAATATATTTTGCTTATATTTTACTAGAAAAAAAAAAGTTTTTAAAATAGATTTCAGGTGTTCTCTAACAATATATGAACATATTATGTTCTATTTATTTGGAATTAGTGTCACTTTTACGTAGAATTAATTAAATTATCTACGTACTGGATATGTAAATATATACATGTATATATATAAAAACACAAATAACATAATTTGCTATTATCCAGTATTGAGATAATGTAATGTAATGGTATCTAATGGCTATATATTTCCAAGTACTTATTTTCTTATCGTTCATTTCTAATTCATATAGCTGATAATGTCCTACATCACTTACGTGATGTAATCAAATAATATTCCTGTCTATTTCTGGGGTAACACATTTACGTAACTTATATATTATACCTTCAGACAACCTCACAACGTGAGCTTCTTCTAGTAATTGTTCATTTCTGTTTCAATAACAACAAACACAAATAAAAATATTTTTATTTATTTTTTTCGTATAAGCGTAGACCTACCAAAGTCCATACTAATATTATCATTAGCTTCACGCTGTATACCGCACACAGCAGGGTAGGCAGAGGGAACTTAGTGTTAAGACACTCCGTTCCCCACTTTTTGCCGAATTCTGGAGGCATTGCGTGTTGAGTGGCAATACTCAACGCCGCCCTTTGCCTGATACCAGAGCGAAGAAATGGAAATATATACGTAAATATATATTTCACTTCCTCGAGTGACTGTAGATAGAAAACTTTATATTAAAAAAAACATTTTAAAAATATTACCCTTTGATTATAATATAAAAATAAATTTGGGGTGAATTAAATACTCTATACTAAGACCTAGTAATACGTTTATTAGAATTGTAAAAATGGCTTCCCCTATATCATTATTCTGGTGCTGGTCCCTTCTGCGCATTGTCGGCAGCTCGCGGCGCGCATGCAAATGGCGACACATCCGTCTCCGACCAAATCTATGACTACATCCGGTCGATGGAGCGATACACCTAACGTAAAAGCTTCTAGTATTACATTCTTCAATCAACATGCAAGTTATTATAACTGGAAAAAACGATGCTTTTTTAATACTTGAAATTAATTGATCATAAAATTAGGCTTGCACAGCTATTCAATTTAATAGGTAAAGAAATCGAATAGTGACACTAGTTTAATTCATAATGTATGTTGATGCGAGCTTAAGTGCGGGGTTTAAAGGAGGACAACGTAAAAGCTTTTATGGGCATGACTGTCGTCAGCCATCAGTACTGTACCATATGGTATGATACTGTCGCGTATAAAACCCATTTTCTTTTTTCTATAGTTTTACTGTGTTTGGTACTCAAACTTCTAAGCAACGCAATGGAAAAATAACTTTAAAAATATTATACTGAAATAAATGAATAGAAACTTAAAGCTGTGATATTTATTCAAAGTAATAACCTTCAAATTAGCTTATTTTTGGAAAAATACATATTGTACTTGACATTACTAAGCTTAACCTTAGGGTATCCTTTCGTATCACACGCTCGAGTAAGGCCTCGTAGTAATTCAATATGGCCAAGCGCCACGCTCGAAACCATTTTAGCTCTTTGTGTAATGACGACACACGACAGAGCTTGTGTTTGAAAATAATATTTAAATATACATAAACTTTACTTTAAATAGTATATTAAATATTTCAAGAATTAAAGAGGAAATAGGTAGTCTATATTATATAGATAAAGAAATACTATTTAATTCGTTGATATTCCCAATCAATATCGTCAAAAAAATAGCAGAAAAATTAAAATTAATTTGTCATATTACTTGTTGTATCGAGTAGAATTCACCTGTATTTTGAAACTACAATCTTAAATAATATACCCATCTTAATACCTAACACCTCGCAATGTTCGAAAATATTGATATTGCGAAACCTTCCGCGCTAGGTCAGAAATGTACACTGACAAACGGTCATATTATATTGAACACCAAATATATTGCAAATGTAAACGTTAGCCCTTTCTATAAGTTTATGATAATTGCCTTTGGTTAACATATGAAAGTATGTTAACATGTGATGTTGACTCATATGTATAGAATCAATAAAACTAAATAATATATTATACAAAAACTTTCAATACGCGATACATATTCATATAACAAACATAAAACAGAAACTTCTATATTATAATATAGTTACATAGATATTGAATTATTTTAATTTTAAAAGTCATTGCTACCACTCGTTATCATACACAAGTGATGTCAGCGCTAATAATAGTTAGCACGGTCCGCCTATTTTACCCTGTCGATAAACAATATTGTCAAAAGGATATTTGTATTGACGACCTGAACGGTCGTTTTCCTGTTGTCTGGACGTGCGTAACCAATTTATGGACATTTAGGATGTTTATTAACGGATATTTTATTTTGTATGATGATGGAATATAATAAAGATTAGGCGATAAAATGGTATATCACAACATGTGTTGCCTGTTCGCAGCAAATATGTACGTAAGTATGATGTACATGTGGTGTTTTGACCATGTGTTGCGCGTACGGCGCGCCGCGACGGTCGGTTGCGATTTGAGGCCGAACAAGTCAACGCCACTGCCAAGGTCAGCTCGTCCGGCATAGTCAAACAATCGTTAAAATTTAATGCAATCCCAACCTTTGTGGACAAGGATTTTATCATTAATAAGATATGACGATATCTCTTATCTATTGGAAAATACATAAGTCTCCTACAAAATTTTACTAAGAAACCTTTCAAATATAGATAAGAAATTTCGATGACTAAAAAAAATACGTAAACTACGTATGCAATTTATCAAGAATACCCGACTCGTAAGAATATTGACTAGTGTTATTAAAAATTCACAATGTCAGAGAGTCAATCTTTAAATTTGCGATCACAGTGGGTTGAACGATCGCTGGAACCGGTCAGACGGGCGGCCGCGCCATAAAGGATCCTCCCGGGGTATGTGCCCCCGTACTCCCTCCACCGTCTATCTGTACCCTGATATTTCCGCTTTGCAATGATATGTAACCAGTGGCCATCACAGCACAATATGGGCTAGAGTACAGTGTTGTAGCTGCAATTGTCTGTCAGTGAACTGTTAAATACTAATAAACATAGTACTTAATTTTACTCTAATATGTTTAATTGAAAAAATATATATATAAAAAGTCTAAATTCAGAACCAAAAGAAATTTAATGATATAATTTTTATTAAGTATTAAAATAACAATTACATTAAATATTACATACCGAGGTTAAATGCACTTATCGAATTAAATGTATATTTTATCAAACTGATAATATTGCTAGTACTCGTCACTTACAGAAGACAACGCCCTTTGTCATATTAACGGTTTGCCGACATTAAAGGATATTATTAAAATTATCGAAAATACATGTATACATTGTATACATTTCATGAGTTAATATCATGGTTTAAAACTTATTTTATACTGTTAGGGAAAAAATATGATTAATAATTTTTAAAAAGCTATCTCTATATCCAAAATAAAAGAGATATTTATCTTCCTTATTTTGTTTATTGTTATAAACATCTTTATCTAAAACATAATGTACAACAGTAAAAGAACCACTTTAATACAATAAATAAAAGCTTATTCTGCAGTCGATGGATTTTAACTAAAATTAGGAAATAAACTACGCTAGTAATAAATAAATTGAAGGTTGAATATTATCTTAATGAAACGTGAGAACAATCACGTTTCAAGACAGCGCTAATCAAATGTATTGCAGCAATTTAATATTTCTCTTTATTCTCAGGAAACAATGGAAAGGAGAAGGAAAATTCTCGAAGCAAGGAAGCAACGTCGCCTGCGGCTCGTTCTGCGAACGGTCAGTATCATTTTGTACTAAACTTAATCGAGTGAATGAGTGGATAATGATCCGATCTTTTTATATTCTTTTTTTTATTTCACGCTGCATCCCCTTCCCCATTCCCTATGTAGCGGGATAGATAGAGGGCTTCTGTTCTAGTTCGTTCTAATTTTCGAGGCATTGCATATTGAGTGATGGAACTTAACGCCGCTCTTTCTCTTTTATATAGTGTAAAATTAATTCATTCCCAAATCGCTCCTTTGATTGGTAAAAACGAGGGTCGTATGCGGGTGTGCGCGTGGGTACCGCGCGCACCATGCCGGGGGTTGCGGGAGACAGCGCGCAGCCGCGGGCCCACCCCGTGTCCCGGCTACCCTCTGGCTCTCAACCCTCTCCCCTCTCCCCGCCCACCCTCGCTGCAGGGGCGACGACTCCAGAGTACACCGCATTCTATTCACATTTTTGCGGAAATTGGAATTCTCCCTCGATATTAACACACCAAAGTTCCATATCGCTTGTCATTACCACGTTACGTCGATGTTTGATCCTAGCCACTTAATAAACCTAATGTTTATATTATTGAATCATAATATTAATGATATTCATACCGTGATATAGATAAACACACAAGGACCAGTTTATACTATAGGATTTGAAAAAAGAAAATTTGTCTTCTAAAACTCCATAATCAGAAAATTAAATTCACCATTTAAAAATAAAACTTTCTCACATATATTAAGAAATTATGTGGCAGAAAATAATAATTAAGTATGGAAATAAAAATAAAAATTACTATAATAATTTTGATCATTGTTATCGTAATTGAATAATGTGTTTATGATATCAATTGAAAATTTAGAAATGGGTTATATTAATATCCGATACCTATCCTTACGCGATATTTACGTATACATTTGTGGCTTGGTTATTTCAACTATTATAAGTAACATTTAGAAATAAGGATTGAAAGTGGTTTAACGATAATTATTATTTTAATCAATAGCAAATTAAGCAAAATGTCGTGTTGGCGTAGCAGAAATGAAATAACCTAAGTGTTTCTCTTAAAGCACGCATTAATTGTGGATTCAACGTCTACTTGGGAGAATATTAATTCTGCCTTTCATACAATATATGGAATAAAATTGAAGACAACTGTGTATGTGTGAACTATATACAACCATTTGTTTGTGCAGTTAAACAAATATCGCTGGTTTTTCTTCAAATGTTGAAATGTAAAATACAAAAATATTATAGTCTTCTGCTACAACACGTATGATTTTAATTTGTATTAAAAACTTCTATATTGTAATAGTTAATTTGAACAGAGTCTTTCAATTACTTACATACACTCAGAACAATTTGCTTAATTAACGAATTCTATGGAAACTGAACATCAACACTTAGTGTGATTAAAAAAAATAAATTATCCATGCACTAAATTAAATATTAATAAAATTTACATAAGGAGTTTTTTTTTATATTGACATGAACTGATTGTAAAATTTAAAAAAAAAAGTGTAAAAATATTATTTTAGAAACGAATCATAGAATAACGTGTAAATACCTAAATACAACAGCTGATATGATAATAATATATTAAACTTTCAAACACAATGTCGTTCTCTAGACGTGACATATCAATGGGACGAGTGCTTAGATAATGGACATCCGTCTTCGGAAACGAGTAGGAGGATAAAATTTTGTTTACTACATTATATCAAACATAATAGGATAGCCATTATTTTATTGGTACAAAAAATATTGAATTTATGTTTTTTTTTTAAATCATATTTTGAACTTCCGTATATTTGGCAAAACTTTTACGGACATCTGACACGTAGTCGACATCTAAGATATTCAACTTATAAATTTTGTATATTTAAATAGTTTATTCTAAAGATTTTACGTCACATAACTTAAACATTGATCGTTTATTATACCTATCTATATTAATGATGTCAACCGAATAAAATCTGCCAAGTTTTAGATATCGCATTTTATGATATTATATAGAAACTGTAATAATATACATTATTACGATTTTGTAGATAAATTCTTTATATTAAAAAAATGAAATGAACAAGTCGTTTGTAACCACGCCCTAAGTGAACAACAACATACTATAAAGATTATTGCATTTTTATCGCCTTTATCAGATAGTACTTTAACGAAATAAGATATTAATGTACTTAAAGTAACTATATTGTCATAAATGGGAATTTTTTTTATTTTGTTAGCTTCACACATCTGTCTTATAGCAAGGTAGGCAGAGAGATACAAATTACTATCTAATAGTCGTTCCTGGTACATATTTCTTTCTTTACTTTTACCCAATAAATATATGATTGCGAGTGGTGTGACGGAACCTGTCCACAATCTACGATTATCAATAATACACAAAAAACAATCAAATTTACCTAAATGAGAACTATATCACCGCAAGTGGGGAAACTAATCTATACCACATTTCTGGTGACACCAACATGAAATACCAGACCAGATGTGTTCTATATCGATTCCTGGATTAAACGAAAGGGAAATGAAAAATAGATGTAAAACTAGAAACATCCGGCCTGTATACATTATTTCTAATCATATAAAATGAAAACTCAAAGTGATAGTATTTATTTAGCATTATGATAAGTCAATTAAGATCTAAGGGTGGTCTAGAATACCAACAAACTTCGCTAGGACTAGTTTGACATTGTTTCTCTTTCGCGTCTGTCACTAAGAACCTATAATTTGACTTAAAAATTAGCATTATCTACAAGAGATATTTAAATGTATGATTCATTTATTTGTATAATTAAAATGTTATTATTATTATTTATTTAGAATTAAAATTAAATATTTACCGTAATAACAAATAACGTTTCCTTATAAGTGGAGGAAATCAACTTATTATGAATACACCGTCGAATATCAAGTGGAATATATTTACAAGTAAACTTGTTTTTTGGAAAACTAAAAAGCTTGTGAATGATAAAAAAAATATGAATGGTGTTAGGTGATGTCATCATATCTCGTAAAAGCCATTTTTACTGCAGACATCGGGTTAATTGGTTAGAGTCTTCCATTACACTGTATGAGGCAGTGTCGTGGTATTCCTTAATTGTTGCCCTGACTCCACTTCATTATCAGCTCGGCCGATAACATTGTTACTTTCTATTTTTAAATTTGACAGTACAGTAGAAACTCGATTAACCGGACTAATTGCTGTCGTTAGTCGTTCGGATAATTGAAAATCGGGATAATGTATATAAGATAAAAGCTGGTTTTTTTTTCATATGTTGCACACAATTGTTATATGTCTATTAAAATTAACAAGAACATATCATATAGATACAAGAACATATTGATAAATTAACATTTTCAAAAATTTGATTTATACACATTTTTACGTAAATTTAAATTTTCTTATGTTTCATAAAATAGTAATCGCGGTCCGGATAATAGCGAATACGTATAACTGAGGACCGGATAATGGAGTTTCTACTGTAATAATATATTTACTCTAGCCTACCTTAAAATGCCTTTTTTCTAATTCTGCTAATTTTGTAATGCATTAATAACTAAAATAAATGTACTGAAATAAAATTTCTCTATACCTTTTATGCGTAATATATTTAATAATGTGATAGATAACATCTGTGACGAATGGGTTCCCAGAATAAATATGATATTTTTATGACAAAGTAATATAATAATAATTTTTATGATTAATGAATAAAAATAATATAATTAAGGTTTAAAGCCCTGATATTGTATACGCGGTTATCATTAGTATATTATACAGTATTTGTAGTTTAATTTTAAATACATCTGCCGCCGAAAGAAAACAATGATCGCTTTTTCGGATATTTCAATCAAGATAGCCTCATTATTTTACTCGAAGCTTACTTTAACATTCTATTTAATTAACACTAGCAGTAACCGGATTGAGGTCAACATCCTAGTGCTTTCAATCTTCACGAGACGCTTAAGCCCAATGCTTGTATGAAATAAAAAATATTTTAGAAATGTTTTCAATTCATATTTGTTAAAGGATTATTATTAATAAAATCGTTAATCAATTACAGGGTCCATTTTCTCAATTATTTGAAATATTAATAAGTCAAAGATGGAACTTTCAAAAGCAAATATTAAATATTTTTAAATACGGCCAAATATATTATACATATTTGTTAAATGCGTGTGATATGTGAACCAGTTTATAAGTTTTTTATTTTTATATCTTTAACGAATTAAGTGCAATAAACTCACAAGTCACTCAAATAATATATTTCAATATATATTCTTTAAGACGTTGAGACATCACTTCTACGATAATTTTAAAATAATAATAGAAATAGTTTTGTTAGAGTCTTCTTACTGTCAAATTAAAGCAAGTGGTGTACACTTTAGCTTTTTTCCATTATTTGGCAGTTTTCCAGTAAATACTGTGTGAAGTAAGATGGTAAACATGTGGATATACACAAACGTCAGCTCTCTTCTATACTAAAACAGCTCAAACTATTTTGAAATACGAACGTGATATTTATATTTAAAAACCACATGAAAACCACAAACCAAAATATATATGTATAATATAGCTGGTAAAATAAATATTTCTTAATTTGCGGCCATTGATGTTAGATCAGCTTCACGCTGCAACCGCACACAGCAGAGCAGTAAGGCAGAGTGAACCTGGTGTTAAGACACTTCGTTCCCCACTTTCTTACGATTTCTGTAGGCATTGCGCGTTGAGTGGCAGAACTCAACGCCGCCCTTTGCCTCGACACCAGAGTGAAGATATAAGATGTTAGGTATATATTTATATACACGATTTCATTTATTGTTATAATATACTATGTATTTTATCCCATTTGAATTATTATTTTTTTTGTTATTTGAATTACAATTCAATTTCAAATATGCCATATGTATAGCATATTACTATAAAGTACCATACCACCCCATATAATATAGTAGTAGACTCCCTCTGCCTACCCTGCCTGCCTACCCTGCAACGCGCGGGATACAGCGTGAAGCGAAAGAAACTAGTATCAAATAAAACTTACAGTCTGAGTTATACATACTCGTAAATCAGAATTTAACTGACAATTATTATTTATGTTCTTATGCACATTTAATGACAGGTAAAAGATAATTGACGTATCTGAGGGCGGCAGTAAATAAAATTAATTGATAGGTCATACATATATATAAACACGTACTTACAATCTGCTCGTTAAATATTGGCAAGGGTTAATGTCTGACCGCTTGTGGCAATACAAACTACATACACACATCTCTATCTGCCTTGTAAGGAGTTCATTGAACTGCACCGTTTGTCTACAATTAATAATTCATTTTTGCAATAGCGAATGTTCCGGTGAATGTTGCGATCATTCTGCATGGCAAATTAAATTTTAACAATGACCTTCATATATATTATATACTTGAAGTTTAGTGTCAATAAAAAGTGTGCATATCTTTGAGCGCGACCTCGATGAATCATTCAACATGTTATCAGCACCGTATGCATTATTCGTGTCGTGGACGGCATCGCTACAAGCTTCGGAAGGTCTCTCCTTAGTGGGAGAAGGTCGGTTCCGCTTAGCGTCCTCATTAAGAGACGAATGTGAGTCATTGGCCTATCGCACTAATAACTTTTTGTCAACATTCCACATAAGTTACTGTTTACCAAGAAAAAAATATCGGAAAATCACGTTCCTTGATTGACGTCTTGATGTATAAAAAAATTATTATTTATTATTTTCTTTAAAAAAATCAGCTTCACGCTGTATCCCGCAAACAGCAGGGTAGGTAGAGGGAACCTAGTGTTAAGACATTTCTTTCCTCGAATTTTTCGAGGCATTGCGTGCTCAGAGGCGGAACTCAACGCCGGTCTTTTGCCTTGGTGGCTGAGTCAAGAAATTAAATATTTATAAATAATAAATCATTTCCTTGAGTGGGGATCGAACCCAAAACCGTCGCGTTAGTCACAGTCTCGTGCCCATGCGCCACGAGGGCCTCACTTTCTTAACAATTGGTTGTTAATTATTTATAAAACACTAACGAGAAGGTGAAGTGAAAGATAATCTGTTTTATCTTGATCTCATTATTGACGTAAGTATGCGCTGAAACAAGTTGCTATGGAATTTCTTGACGCTATCAAGGACACGTTGGAAGTTCAATATAGTTTAAAATAATATTTACCTACCGACTCAACTTTAAGTATGGCAACAATAAACGGCAATCGAGATGTTTGCCGATTCGATCCCAATCGTGGGAATGTATCTTGAGTTCTGCCATTCAACACTCAGTGTATCACACTTGATTCTTTCAACATAACCTGTTTGTCATACATAAGGAATAAAGTTTCACATATTTTTATTAAGAAAAAAACTAAAAGAGAAAATGTGTCTATGGTTGATATAATATTTTGGAAATATTATGTAACATAAAATTTATATTCAGATTAGTAAATAAATAATCGTGTAAATTAAGCGACACCAGGAGCGGGTCGTTAGTATGGAAGAATAAAACAACACTTAGTTTTTAAGACAAAGTATAAATACTTGAACGTAGCGGGATTTGAACCCACTCCTCTTCGAAAAAAGTATTTTTCTTACCTTGGTGTGGAATAACACTTTGAAGACGTTAAAAACACCTATAGTATTTATTGAAATTGAATATGATTAACAAAATAAAATAAATTGGTTTTTTTTTTATGATTCTTATTATAGTTTTACAGACAATTATTTTTTATAATTACATAGCGTAATAAATAGTCTAACTCTGATACTAGAGTAACAAGATTAAACGGTTGCAAACAAGGAGGGCAATTAAAACGCTTTTTTTTTGCCTAAAAACTTTCAAAATGATAATAATATTAAGTATTATCATATTGCAGTACTTATTCCTACAAAATGCATCGCTTTAGAATTAATTAATATTTCATATACTTCCTTTTATTTACATAAATTGTTAGTCTTATTAAAGTATAATTCAGTCAACCAGTTCATTCTTGTTTTTCATTTTTTAATTTCCCGAAAAAATTTTCAGTACTTTTTTTCAGAACTCGTGTAGAATTACTACTCTTTAACCTCATGCTATATCGTATAGCAAGGTAGGCAGGGAAAACTTCGAAGCCTAGTGTCTAACCACTCTGTTCCTATTAAGACACTTTTGTTCCTCACTTTTCCATTCTAAAAATTAAAATATATTTCCTCGAGTGGGGAATGAGGATTGAACCCACAACCTATCGCGCTAACGCGCTGTTACTTGTTACTCAACTACTATTTGAGTTCCTATAAAATTTGAAAATGCTAAATTTTAATTGCAATATTTATTTTTAAAGTCGCACTTTAAAAATATTAGTCAAACCGGTCCAGACCACGTAAATGACGCGCTTATCGACCCGCAATATTTAATATTTATTATTAATAGAGACAATTCTGCCTCAGCAGTGGATACAAATATTCACGACATAAACTGGAGCCGGCAGATAAGAGGTCAGGCGCCTTATTTATTATTTACGTACGAGCACGATTTACATGACAATTGATAAGTTAGCTTGTGTTGATCAAAATAAACTAAGTAATAAGTGATATGTTTAAGTTCATAGTTACTAGATTTACTCAAAAAATATAGCCAATCCGGCACAGTTTGTCTGTGATCCGCTGAACGTGATTCATATGTGCAGGTTCAAATTCAATGAAATATTATATACATGTAGTAATACAATCTAGTTAGAATAATAGGGATGCGGCTTATTATATCTATGCGTGAAGATGAAAAAATATAAACATATTTAATACGATAAATCATAATATATATATTATTTTGGTTTTACGTGAAATTAAGTTAGGTCGGTCAATGGCAAGCTCTATTATAAAATTAAGAAAACTCAATAGAGTCCCCACAAGCTTTGAAACACGACCGACTCTATCGATTTCCCGTTCAGTTTGCAAAGTCTTCCCTCTCCTTGATATTTTTGTTGTCTTGATACGTAGGAAAATTTATAGCTTAAATAAGTAAATAAATAATTTATAACTTAAAGGTTTTTATTGATAACAATAATTTATTAATAAGGTAAATAACATAACGTTATCGTTAATAAATTATTAATTAGAAGTATTTTTTTAATATGAACTTTGACGGTAAATTGTCATATAATATCTACCATACTAAAATTATAAGTGTAAACCTATATATCAAATATACAAGAGACCCGGTGTACTGAAAGAGGTACAAAAAGACAAGAGAGCATTTCTCGAGAAGTATTACACTTGAGACACAAAGTATAAAATCATTATGCTTTTTGTACTATAACCCTACAAAGTGCGTCCTAACAATTTGTCAAGTACGTAAGTAATAAAGATTTTCATTTGAATAAAAAAAAAAAAACAATATTTCTACCTGCCCTAAAATTTTGAACGGGTGTATGAATAAATTGAACATTTTTTCCGATTTTAGAATGTTTTTAACGCTAAGGTGCTAGATGGTAATGATCCGATTACAAATTCATTTAATATTTTAAGATGTTAACCAATGAATATTGAATAACACTGCATTAACGTTTTTAAGGGCATCTAGCAATGGGCATTGAGCACGAAGGTCCGTACTACGCACTTACTGCCGCAGCCATGTGGCCAGTCGGTTAACTTATGTTACATCAAGTTATCTAAACCAGACCTTGTGGTCGTCAGGAACTAGTGGTTTACTTAATAACAAGTTTTAACACACTTAGTGTGGACTGAGTGGCTTTTAAGATATTGTTTGTCTTTTCACTTTAGAAATATTATTTTAATAATCGAGATTCGTCATGTTTTTTTGTTAATTGCCGTTAAAGCGTAGAACATTAATAAGACTAAATTCTAAGTACACCAAGTATGATAGCTGAATAAGCAGACACTGTACAGTAGGTACTTTTAATATCCATCATATAAGTTAACCATAATAAATGCATCCCCAAAATGTTAGGTATACGAAATTATTTCAGAATGTAGTTTAATTAAACTAAGCAATCATTATAATTAACCGTTGCCGTCTGTCATGCAATGTGAGCATACAATCTCTAGGTTAAACTGAAAAAATTATATTGAGGACAACGCCCCGGTTGGTCTGATAAAACGGATTGTCATACTGCGAAATATTTAATGAGATACAGAACACACTGAGCCGAGCAGTAAAGCGGATAGACAGTGCGGGAGAGCGGAGGCTGTGAGCGCGATCAATACGTCGCGCCCGCACCGACCTCGCTGCCCTTCACCGGAGAGTCGACGAACCCCTCGCAGGGCGCACACGCCCCTCCCCCGTCCCCCCTCACGGCGCCCCTCCGGAGAGCCCCAACCCCGGTACGAACCCTCGCAAAGCCCTTCGCATCTCGAAGCGATCTCCCTGACCCGATTAGATATTCTATAAGCGACACTCCCGTTGTCGCCCAACTTCCATATCCAGCTTCGGTGAATCGTTAGTCATCATTAAGTGATTCATTATACAAAGAAACTAGAGGAAAATTCTGATTCATAACGACAATTAGAGGAACCATTTTATCTTAACATGATTTATAAACGAATTAAATAATAAATACAAGCATTTGACAAATGTGGCATACATATACCTATCTTTCGTTCATCGATGGACGGAGTCAATGTACGACACGAAGCATTTTGTCACCCTAAAATGAAAACTTGTTTATTGCTACGTGGTTAATAAAACTCTTATTATTTCAGAAGTGTGCTTAATTTATATATTCTGCGCTGTATCTGTAATGTAACACACGCTATTGAATATTCGATATTTTTTTATTTTCCTATATTTCCAAAATTTCTGTTTATACCATAATATCTTCCCTCCATTTTTTTAACTTATCACCTAGATATCTAGGTATATTTTGCAAATGGAGATGTTTAACACTATATCTAATGAGGCTATCATTGTAATGGTGCCTTTTGTCACGTTTCCAAATAATAATGTGTCCTCTAATATCATTTTTATCTTTTAATGGTTGACGATATATTTCATAATGTGCATGAGGTGTGGAGTCGAAACAATCTTTGCGGGGAGTCTAGCCACTGAACTTGAATCAGACGGGCCTCCACTGCGCATGCTTGCTATTAATAGACATTCCACTCTATATGAAATATATATTTTTTGACGTTAAAATTTAACTATATTGGCATAATTTACTATTAAATGTGGCCTGCCTTGTTTTGAGCATTACTTTTAAAACCCGATTAAAATTAATCATTATTAAGTTTATCTATATAATATAACCTTTTATTCAGTCTACTAAAACTGATATTAGTATATTTGATAGTTAATTTGTGGTAAAACGTTATTCATGTTTGCGGAGTCGGATGTCGGGGACGGCGTCGCGAGGGCTATTTTTGGACACAGTCGAGGCATTTGGGACGCGCGCTGGAAAATATCTTCTAACCGGTCTATTCTCGGACGCCCTACTAACGGTGTGCTTCTTACTTCATCGACGAAATTCAACATTAATAATTGTCAACTGCAAAAAATTGTAGAAATATATTAAATACATAAATAAATAGTTCAACCACAAATGTTTATGTTGACAATTAAAATTAAAGATAATGTGAACCGCAGCGTCAGTCACTCAATTATTTATGTTACGGAGACATTTAACGATTATAAACAAACGCGACCTCAGATATCAATGGACGACCGTCGTCTCACACTCGCAGTGATTGATCGAGACACTTATTTATCTCGTAGCGTTTAATAAGAAAACATTTACGTGACATCACTTTTATTTTATGACTAATTAACTATTGTTGCCATGGAGAAGTGAAAAATAAGACAAGACATTTTAGCCATTCTTTAGATTTTAGTTATAGATTTATTTGGGACATTGTTAATATAAAGCAAGTATTTTCTACTATAAAGCTGTTGAATATTGACTGCAGTAAAGTAATCCAGTAAGCACAATGTTTGATTCGAAAGCTTCCACGCGGTTGCCGCAGTATCGACCCGGCGGCGGCCGACGTTCTCGTACACTTGACATTCGCACTCCCTCGCCCTCAAATAAGTGTTCGCGACCCTAGCACTGCACTGCACTGCAGCCTTGCAAATACATTTTTTAAGTCAAGTAATGATATATTTGCATCGTATTATTCCAGTCAGTTGGTACTCATTCCGCCGACTCCACGAAATTCATTTGTTTCTAATTGAAATTTTGAGTAAAAAAATGTTTTTTTTTGGTCTTCTTATTTACCGAAACTGAAAAAGTTATTGTATGCAAGTGTACCACATTCCAGCAACAACTAAGCAAAAAGAAGCTTTATTTTCTTGTCGGATCTACCAAAAACTTTTTTGATTTACCAAAATATTTAAAAAATATAACATATACCAAGATCACTTTAATCAAGCACAATGTTTAAAGTGTAAATGAAACATCGTCTTTAACAAGAAATTGCTATAATATAAGTAATAAGCACAATATGGTAAAACTTTAAAATGATAAAACAATCAAACAATTAATATATTATATATTAATAATAAATAACGACACCACTAACATACTCCTCATTAATATGTGTATAGTATATCATTTTTAAGGTAACCTCAAGTCCCCAGTTAGCAATCTGTTTGCAGTATAATGATAATTTGATGTTACTTTACGAGCGACATATACCAGTAGATATATCTGTTATATATTATGTTTTGTCAACAGGCGAGGAGCATCCAGGCCAGAAACAAAGGAAGGGTTTCTTTAGAAGTCTTTGGAAGAAATCTCGCCACTACTCTCTGGAGCATCCGTGACCTCATGACAGGCCATACGATACAACACTTAAATCTCTTCCCTGAAGTTGCAAACCTTGTGACTAACGTGTTGCCTCCGATGAGTGAACCAATCAATGACTCGTATATTGTAAAATTGGCGTATTAGAAATAATCGTTGTTTTGACGTGCGTGAATGTGGCTTTTGAAAATTAAAACTTGTATCCTAATTTGTTAGCTATACGTTTGATTTGAGATGTGTGACGGTTACATGGCCGGTGGCTTACTTTAATTGCAACGCATTATTTATTTAAGCGATGAAATATCTATTTTATTAGAATACACGACTAATTTTCTTTGGATATAGACATGTAGAAATGTAGATACCACGTGTAGTATGTTATGTACATCGGAGCTTTCAATAATTTCTTTTAAATTATTGTTAACCAGTTTAGTGTCTATAAGTATATCGTTTCTTCGAAACAGTATTGATTGAAATTAATAATAGTTAAACACAATTAATTATGTAAGTTTCAATTACTATTTTCTTTAGCGTTAGACATGTGAAATGATCTTGTGTGGTATATATATTAAAGAACCAAAAACTACCACTTCTAACATTTTATACCAATCCTTGTATTCGAGTGTACTTAATTCTTAATATTGTAGATTTTGTCAAAGGAAATAAATTATGTTCATTAGCAAAATGTTTTTTACTATCCCTTTTATTTATCCCAAAGAATTTTTAAAAAAATGTATTTTTAACTTAAGACAACAAATAAAAGTTTTAATTATATGAAATAGCTAAGTAAGGCTCTAAATAAAACAAATTTTAAGAAGTCTAACAAACAAAAAAAGGAAAACAGCACGGAGATAATGAAAACCAATGAATTATAATACAAATCATTTATTATTAGATAGACACAGTTCCCATCGCTTATCAGAAACAATGTACAAAGCTATAGTAGTAATATCAAATATAAACAATATGCACCCTTCGATTACTGCAAGCCTTGTTTGAGGATACAGGATTACAATTGAGCGCTTCTAGTTTCTGCAGCTACGAGATAGAGTAGAACAGAATGCAAAATGTTTATTCACTACACAAGATTATAAACGCGGCGTAAAAAAAAAAGGGAAGCATAGCGAAATAATGGCGATCGCGGGGGATCCCCCACCCCCCCGCACACTGTCGTTATAGAATCTTCTCACACGATGGTTCCAGTGGGACTAGAGATTTTCATTTAAAATCGTTACATGTTTACTTAATTGGGTTTACAGTGTCTCTCATTTTGTAACAAGCCCTTACACAAATGCCTATTTGTAATTACATATATAATTGTTGTATATTGTTACAGTAATTTCATTACGTGGTTATTTAATTTTATCTCTTATCAAGCTAGTCTGTGTGCGACTTCATTGATTTAGCTATTATTTGTTCCACGTTGAGCCATTCACAGAGTCAGTGACGACCACGGCGGTGCGGAGCGCTACGCGACACGTAACACTCGTGTGAAGTTGTCAGAGAGCTTGAAAAGAAATCTAAAAAAATCTCTATACATCATGCCTCGAGACCTTCGCAAAGCTCCGTTCAGCTTCACTGTATAGGTCGATAAAAGCAATTTTTTATTAAAATACAAATAAAAACCACAGTACAGAAACAATCACTCTGTGGAAAAGGTGAGCGTATAAAAAAGTCCAAAATCCGCAAAGTAATTACGCCTGCACGTGGTCGCCAAGCGCATCGGACACCGACGGCGCCATAATTTATCAAATATCAAAACAAATGACGGTCCTTATCACTTTTATAGAATATACAAAAATGCAGTTACTTATTTCCCTGTGGAAAAAATATTATCTTATAGTATTCTTAGATCACGGCGCGCTTCGATCTGCAAAGAAAAAAAAAAACAATGCTATATGTTTATCACATTGGACTAAAACTAGTAGAAATGAAGTTTTACCATCAAATAACTCACCTTTAATAACCACAGGTAATTAAATAATCTCCTAACTTCTCTACTACAGATGCAGCTTGCTGGGGTTGGATTGGTTCTTCATACAGAGAAATTACAACAGCTGAAACAAAAATATACATTTAGAGTAATTTCCTATATCTTATACACAACGTACATTAATGGCGATTCCATTAAAAAAAATCGAAAATTATCCGTCATTAAGTCGACAGACAACTGAAGATATATTATATCTGGTATATGTTAATTTAAGTAATTTAGTTTCGGAACCTGAATTTAATTGCGTGTTTAGAACCAATGTAGGTCAATTAAAGATATTAGAGAGAACTTAACGGTCCATGCGCGATCGCTGTTGCGATTTCTCAGTTTAGACGGTACAGAGGCAGCTTTAGAAAGAAATTATAATTATGAAAGTGCATCCATCATAATCTACTGAAACTCATCACTCGTTAAATTTCTATGACGCGCATTTATTGGAATATAGGTCTCGGCCAACTTGGCAGATGCGCAAGGGCAGGATCGAATATACATACGAGCCGAGAGCTATTTGTATCGAGATATATTATACAAAGAAAATAAAAAATACAAATAACTTAAGTGTTATATTTTGATATTCATCGGGCGCGTTACCTTGCTTTGTCTTCATGCAGTGCACGCCGACCTTGCCGAGCTTTGCGCGTATGATGAGGTCTGTTCCACTGAGGTAGATGTACCGCGTGCCCGCTATCGTCACGCCGCCGCTAGTGAGGAGTGATTCATTTTCGAAACCCGCCACTATCTTACCTACTTCTTCTTTTGATATCTGTTAACAGAGTCATCATTCTAAATAGCACAAACCTATTACACAACTATGCTGTACTAAATATACATACAAAATCTACATGTTTATCTTATCACATACAAATGTGACACTTTTTCCATATTATCCTAAAACTTACATAATAAATAATATGTCATAAGTATATTATGTAATTTACTCTCCTATATTCAGTAATATTATTCCATGAATTACATTCCTAATTAACACCTTGAACAATATATATATATATATAAAAGATTTACTATTAAAAACTGCATTTGAGAACAAAAATCTGCTTCAATTTATATTAATCAGTAATGAAATACCAAATATTTAATAACCCAGTGGTTTTGTAAGTGAATAATTATAATAAACAACAAAATCAGTCTTATTTTATTTCAATAAGATAAAATTAAAAAACTTTTAAGTTGAAAATGATTAGAGTTATGTCAGATCATTCAGTACCCTAAAACAAGTCAAGTCATGAGTTTTGAATATGGATACCAGGAATTGGTTTAAAATATGTTCTACTCATTGCGATTAGTACATCACACCTGTATATTAATAAACCACCTTTCAAGTATTTATGGTGATACATAACTTGTAAGTTGTGTTATGGGACCTACTACTGGGACTTTGGTAAGGAATTAATAAAAAAAAATTGTTTTCCCTTGTGCGAGATAAGCCTGGGCAAACACATTTAAAATAACTGGGCTTTATGTGTTTCCTGTTAATATGAATTATTTATATGAAGCTATACATAACTATTAATCAACGCAGATAACCACTTCCTTCCCCTATTAATATGTTATTTGCTTATAAAAAATAGTTCTACAGAAATTAACTAGCATTAAATATAAAATTAATTTATTTAAATATAATTAATAACGTAAAATTAGAAGCATGAGTGTTATATACTTCATATTTTTTGTAGCTTCACCAGGTCAACAGACAACCTATTGGAGTTTGCTTTTTACTAAAACTCAAGTTGCATCTCATCTTACAGACAAAAGCAACACTTTTTTAATAATAAACCATGAAAATAGAAATAATTAAATATTTTATTATTCTCCCGAATGGGGATTGAACTAATAACAATTGTATTTACTACATAAGAAAAGTTATTTTCCATTTCATTTTGATGATTGATTGATAAAGAAAAAATATCTTATCGGACTTAGCCACAGATAAAGATACAATGATAGTACTTCTGATATATTGTGTTCATTTTACCAAAAAATAAAAGAAAAATTATCAAAAGCAAATAAAAAAAAAATTAAATATATTTTCGAAATATACCTGGAGGGTTAAATGAATTAGACATACTTGCATTACATATTACAAATAAATGAACCTATATATATTATTTTTACACATATATATATTTTTATTATTTAAGGATATTTTCATTGAAATGAAAATTTCGAAGATTAAAAATTACAATTTTACCTTAAAAAGTAATGATAAATATAATTAATAATTCTAATATAGCTTTAACATTTAATTAAAAATTAATGATAAATCGCCGTAGAAGTTTATTACTAACACGTAATTTAAAAAGTGACTCATAAAATTCATTCGTTAGTTTTGAAACAACATATTTTTTAATAAAAGCTTTACATTTGATATAGAGAACTACTAAAACTAGTAATATTTTAATAGAAAATTGATAGTTTGTAGGTTTCAGAGGATATGTATGGTAACTATATTAGGCGTCGCCGACGTGACCATAATCCGATACAAAGCTACCGGCCGGCATCGATTTTTGCAAGTAATAAAGTACTTTAAAGCCTTTGTAATGAAAACTTTATTAATATATTTATTAAACAACACAGTTATAAATATACAAGAGACATGTAAAAGAAATAATATGTATTTTGTTACAATTCATATACGAATTGACTGCTAGCACATGTCGCCATCTTGTCAACTAGCCGGATTCGTCATCCATTATTATAATATATAAAATACAATAACCTTTTTAAAAAAAAGGATAATTGCATTAATAATACATATATATAATAACCTATTTACTATTAGTTTACACTACACAATAATTACGTAGGAAAAACTTACATCGAATCCTTCCGATTTGGCCCAGACATTGCCATCGTGACCGGCAATAGCAGCCTTTGTAACACATCTGGATGCAATTAACTGTTTATCGACATAATCTTGCCAGCTCATTTTGATTGAGTTCTTTATTTATAAAATAAAACTTAACTTTCGTAAACCACAGTCTAGACCCCGCAACGAGCAAACGCTCCACACGAACAAAAAGCACTGCCGTTTCAAAATGGCAGCGTACTCAAAGATACCACAGGAAGTTCAGTACTACCAACGTTAGATTATTATCATTGCGTTCAGTTTATTTTTTACAAGTTTATAGATAACAACTAAAAATGTACTTATTGAAAAAATGTTGATCGTAATGCTAAATTAAATATATGATTTGTTAAACTAAAACCACAACATTATTTACATTACTTATCATTATTAATTTTATATTTTAACAACATTAAGGCAGAGGGATCTTAGCGTTAAAACACTCCATTCCCAATTTTGCCACTGCATTCTGTTAATCAATTATTCTATTATTTCATTTATTTTCATAAAAAATATCTTACTTACTTTTAAATAATTCATGCAGTATTAAAACTTAAATGTTTGTGTTATTTAAATATAAAATATCTAAAATTTAAAATTTATTTTTTTTAATATGAAATTAACATTATATAATATAATTTAAAAGGTAAAAAATATATATGCAAAAATATATATGAGGCCGTCGTGGCGCAGTGGTCAAGGGTGCCGCCCGTAAACGCGACGGTTGCAGGTTCGATTTCCACTCGACAAAGTGATATTTCACTTTCTTTATGTTTATATTTCCATTTTTCTTCGCTCTGGTGTCGAAGCAAAGCGCAGCGTTGAGTTCTGCCACTCAACGCGTAATGCCCCCAACCTTCGGCAGAAAGTGGGGAACGGAGTGTCTTAACACCGAGGTTCCCTCTGCCTACACTGCTGTCTGCTGCCTACCCTGCTGCGGGATACAGCGTGTTATGTAAAAAAATATGCATATTTTATATTCATTTCAATTTTATATTGCTGTTAATTTCATAAATATTTAATACGAAATCAAATCTGCTTTCTATTAAATAAAAAAATAAAATAAATATATACTATTAATAAGCACGAGTTACCGAATAAAATAGCGCGTTTGAAAATTCCATATTCGAGACATTGAAATTAGTTATCTGTATCGTTTGCTCAAGATGAGGTTAGAGACTTCCGTCGATTAGTTTCCTATTATTTTACTATTACTCATTCACTTCGGTAACGTGTTATTGAAAGCTATAAAGTGCTGCATTAATATTTTTAAAATATTTAAAAATAGCTGTGCGTTGTAAGTTGCGTTTTAATTTTTCTTTATTGTATTACTATAAAAAAAGCTCTTACTAAACTTAACTTGACCTTGCTAGTTCTTTTCCGTTCAGCTACCGCGATTGGAACATGTCCTATTCACCTGAAACAAGGTAAGTATTTTTTTGTACTTTATTTTGAAGTATCTTTAATTAAAGTTTATGAAGAAAACCATATATATTAATATACAAATTGATATTCATAATATTTTACATGATTTTTACTATGTCTTCTAATTTATTGTATTCTGCACGGTCTGCGATTGCCAACATGGCGCTGGCAGGAGAATAGTATTTGTGCCCCGGCACTGTGCACGTGTTTTGATAACATGAATTACAGACTTTTTGGCTATAACATGAAAAAGACCATGCAAATTAGTACTGTCATTGTTCATGACAAAATTATACTTATTAAAAAAAAGGCGGAATGCGCATTTCTGCGAAATGTCATTTGACAGTTTCACAGTAATGATTTTTGCTTGTTCATTAAGACTGGAATTTAAAATCAATACAAAATGTATATCAAATAAAGCATACTATATTTTCAGATCGGAGGCTTGGCAGGAGGATAAAAATGGCCCAGCCAAGGATCAAGGCAACTTTGATGGACCTCCGGGCTTGGACTCCGTTGGCGGCGCTCTCGACACGAACTGGCATGAAGTCGTGGAAAGCTTTGATGACATGAAATTAAAAGAAGAATTATTAAGAGGAATTTACGCCTATGGTTTTGAGAAACCTTCAGCAATTCAACAACGCGCGATTATGCCTTGTATCCAAGGTCGCGACGTTATAGCGCAAGCTCAGTCAGGAACTGGGAAAACCGCTACGTTCTCTATTTCAATTCTTCAGCAAATTGATACTAGCATTCGTGAATGTCAAGCACTTATTTTGGCCCCTACTAGGGAGTTGGCTCAACAGATTCAGAAGGTAGGAGATTGGTTTTTTATTTTAC